>APFE030234590.1:14686-37792 GCA_000404065.3 Pinus taeda | reverse complement strand
GAAATGGCGACCCTACCTAATGGGAAGACACTTCAAGGTAAAAATGGATCATGATAGCCTTAAATACTTTTTAGAAAAAAGATTTTCCTCTGAAGAGAAACAAAATTGGGTCACAAAGATGTTGGGTTATGACTTTGAAATCATCTATAAAAAAGGGAAGCAAAATGTGGTGGCAGATGCACTCTCAAGAAAGGATGAGGATGTGGAAGCATTGTTGTGCACCATTTCTATTATCCAACCAGATTGGATAAATGAAGCAAGGGAGGAATGGAAGAATGACGAACAAGTGTGGGCACTTATTCGAAAATTACAACAAGATTCCAGTATGTCTGATACATTTAGCTGGCAAAATGATTTGTTATGGTACAAAGATCACTTATACCTTTGTAAGAATTTCCAGCTAAAACAAAAGATTCTTATGAAATTGCACACTTCTCCCTGAGGAGGGCACTCAGGATTTTTAAAAACTTACCACAGGGTTAAGAAGGATTTTTTTTGGGATGGTCTTAAATCAGATATTCAAAATTTTGTTGCGGAATGTTTGGTTTGCCAACAAAATGAAGTTGAAACAATTAAGACACCGGGTCTATTACAACCTTTATCCATTCCAAGCCAACGTTGGGAGGAGGTTTCAATGGATTTTATCACAGGTTTACCCAAGTCTGAGGGAAAGAGTGTCATCATGGTGGTAGTTGACAGACTTACCAAGTATGCACACTTTTGTGCATTATCACATCCATTTAAAGCCAGTACAGTTTCTACTGCATTTATGGAAACAATTCAAAAGCTACATGGAAACCCAAAGATTATTGTAAGTGACAGAGATCCCATTTTCACTGGAAATTTTTGGACATAATTATTTTCTTGTCTTGGTACTCAGTTAGCTCATAGCTCATCTTATCATCCTCAATCTGATGGGCAAACTGAGATAGTAAACAAATGTTTGGAAGGATACCTTCGTTGCTTTGTATCTGATTAACAGACACAATGGGTCAAATGGTTGCCTCTGGCTGAATGGTGGTATAACACTTCCTTCCATACAACAACAAAAATGACCCCATTTATGGCACTTTATGGGTATCAACCACCATCCATCACATCATATTTAAGAGAAAATTCTAAGGTTCAGGCAGTGGAACATCACATCAAACATCAACAACAAGTCCTCCAACTCTAAAATGATAACCTCGTGTTGGCACAAAACATAATGAAACAACAGGTAGATCAACAGGTAGGTGATTGGGTATTCCTACGGCTACAACCATATAAGCAAATGTCCCTCAAGCAAGCTAAGAAGGATAATAAATTATCACCAAAGTATTATAGTCCGTACAAGGTGTTGCAAAAGATTGGTACTATGGCATACAAATTGGAGCTTCCTGCAACTTCTCGATTGCACCCAGTTTTCCATGTTTCATGTTTAAAGAAGGTTATAGGCGACAAGCTCCCAGTTCAAACAATATTTCCAGGACTTGACGAGGAAGGAAAAATTATATTGGAACTAGAAGCAGTCACAGAAACAAGAACTAGACAACTACAAAATCAATCAATTTCGGAGTATCTTATCAAGTGGAAGAAATTATCTGCTGAAGATTCCACATGGGAGGATGAGAATTTTATACAAAAGTATCCAAAAGTACTCAAGCGTTGAGTACAACCCTTTTTTTGAAGGAGAGGGGCATGTTGGGTCCCTATAATACTAGTGATTACCCCATTACTATTGTAGTTGTACACCTTATTAATATTGTTGCTCCGCTATTGCCCCCATATTTTTATTACTATGCCCCATAGAATCCTTCTATTGTTATTTTTGTGGCTTTATATTATTATTGTTAGGTCGGCTGGGTTATATTGTGACTCCTTAGACTCCTATATATAGAAAGGAGGTTTTGTCATTAGTATCATCCAAGAATTGTTCATTTATGTAATATAAAGGAGGTTGCCCCCTCGAAGAGGCTGAATTCTGAGGCACTGATCTATCTTTTCTATCTTTTCTTGAGCTGGTTTCATAACACTTTGATGTCACCGTTGTCTAGTATTCCTTTAACCATTTTTGTGCAGGGGAGAATTTTGGGCCTTGCCACTCTCCGGTGCAGGAATGAACGAGCTAACTCTGTAACTGATGCTTCAGACGACCTTGATGAGCCTGTAGTAGCCGTAAATCCCATTAATTTAGGATTTATTTCCTCCAGTAGATTATGTATGCCTTTCCAAGTGAAAATACCCACGTTTCTATTGCATGTTGTGTCTTTGTGCAAGGGTGCCTTTTCTCTGTCTTCAGATATCAGAGCCTCGCCTATTTTCACTGTAGCTTCCTGTACACTGCTTTGTATAAATTTTTGGCCTTTGTTCCTGCAGTTTACAAGTGAGGTGAGAGTAATGATAATAAATAATGACAGGAATGCTCTGACTGCCGAAGACATTTAAAAATATGCCACCTTATGTGACCTGGCTCTTTGATAAACTCAAAACTAGATTTCATTAACAACTGGCAACTACTTCATTAATGAGCATTAAAGCACATAACCAGTCTCGTTTAATGGAAACACTTTTCCTTGAATAATGAACTAGAAAAATTTGCAATGAGACGATTTTGCAGTTTGATTTGCAATATCGCAGATTGCTGCATCACATAATCGGAAGATCGCAAGATCGTTTTGTCGTCCTATCGTAAGATCGTTTTGTCGCATTATCGCAATTTCGTAGTATCGCATGGTCTCAACATCGCATAATCGCAATATCGCATGTTTTGTGTTAAGCAGTTTCTTGCGAGGCACGATTTTGTGATATGCGCTATCACATGTCGATGTTTTCTGTGGTTTTTTATTAAACGTGTGCTTCTAAGGCTTGCGATGCGATATATGTTTATCCTTATGCAATTTCACATTTCATTCTCGCGATTTTAGAGTTTAGCTTGTAAGTAGGCATGGTGTTATCTTTTCTGCGATACGATATCCTTTAAGGAGTGATTTTGTCTTCCCTCATCACAAAACTTAAGTTTTTTAGATATTTTCAAAGGTATTTTCTTAAGTTTACGATGGTAAGTTTTATTGAAAAGGAAATACAATCACTAATTGATTTTTTTGAATTTTAGCTAAGGGTCCCCATTTATTTAGTATTAGTCACAACACTAAATAAAAAGGGGGGTTGTTGGTGGCCACAACACCAGCATAACCAAGGTAATCAAAACCCCAGGGGAACTAGCCTAACACCGAAAATGACCAACAGGACATCCAACCCAAGCAGAACAAGGCTATTAGTATGAATAAGCCTTGTGCATGTTCTGGTGTACATGGCCACTATACACATGAGTGTCCTCTTTTAACCCATATGCGCCAAATGTGGGAAGCTCAAGTAGCTTCTTGAGGTCAACAGTCGCCTAAGAATCCTACACTCTCTCAACTGGTCGTGCTCACAAATCCTTTCCCTCAGCAAGGATTTATTGTTGCTCAACCCCAACCAGGTCAAGAAACCCACCTCCACCAACCTTTTGGCCCTAGTGACTACCAGATCCCGATGATGAACTCTAATGAGGTTAACCCCTCCGATATCAACCTACAAACTCCATTGCATGAATATGACAAGCCATCCACTTTATCTAGTATCGAGTCCAAAACCAAAGTATATGATGAGCCTCTTACGACACCAAATGGTCCTTTACACATCCCTCACCCTAAAATCGAAGCCATTCCTAAGATCCTAAAGGTACCATGACACCATAATGCGACTTCTAATAGAGCTTTCCATACATACGATATAGTAGAGGACTTGGTGCAATCACCTCCCGCCATGTCGATACTGGAAGTCCTCCACTTGTGCCCTTCCCAAAAGAAAGCTCTACTAACTACCTTAGGTGCAGTGGATACTTCATACGATCGTTTGATTGTCTTCCTGGTTAATATATTAGTGCATTCCCCATTGCCTTCATATGCTGCTTTCCAGATACCAGTTAGAGTCTGTAATGCCATCATATCCAGGTGCATTATTGATGAAGACACATCCAGCGATGTGATGTCTGCTGCTGTTTGGAAATAACTCAAGTCACCTGAGTTGTCCCCCTCCACCATCACCTTGCGTGCTTGGGA
Organism: Pinus taeda; assembly: GCA_000404065.3. Classification (NCBI taxonomy): domain Eukaryota; kingdom Viridiplantae; phylum Streptophyta; class Pinopsida; order Pinales; family Pinaceae; genus Pinus; species Pinus taeda. Next base: position 33,707 of record APFE030234590.1, on the reverse strand, counting down.
TGGACACTCCTCCTAGCCCCTTGGCATGTACCGCGACTATCCAGTGAATCTTGTGAGTAATACTATCCATGTCAATATCAAAGTTATCAATTCGCCTTTGGATTACAATATTCTCTTACATCATACTTAGACATATGCCATGTCCGTTGTCGTATCTGCGGTGTTTTGCAAGATGTACTTCCCTGATTAAGGGAAGATCATTACCATCGACCAGTTGACTTACTATGAGACAACATCCATGACCTCCCTCAAGTCCATCATCTTGTCGATGTCTGAAAACCAGTCTTTAGCTACTTGCACCAATGTCTCACTTGGATTCTAGAAGGATTCCTCATTGTTAGGTGCCTTCCCTGGTCCCCACCTCCCATTTCTGAACCTACGTCCATGAGTGTTTGCATGTTACAAGCATCATGGGCTGCATTTAAACAGTCTCGTACACCTGCTCAACAATGAGCTCCTCAACATCCTATTGTTGCTCTTCCAGTTGAACCCTCTGGATCCACTCCCCCACGACCTCCTCCATTTGTGGGTGCCTCTCCAATGTTCCCTCCATGAACTGTTCCTCTAGGTGTTAATCATCCAAGAGCTATTCTCTTAGATCATTACCCTTCTGGTCATATACATTTCTTATTTCCCCCCTCCAGGAAGTTTTTTTGTACTTGTCACAGCGTCATTGGTACTTCCTAATGTGACTCTTGGGATCCCAGTATGGTACATCGATCCTGTTGCAAACATTACACTTGGTTAGCCAACACCGTATCACACTTTGATCCCGGTTCAATAGGTCCCCTTAACCTCTGTTGCTGCTTTAGTTCCATTACAACCTCAATAGGAATGAACTCCTGTTCCAAAAGCATCTGGCCAAGGGGGAAAATCCAAAAGGAAAGCTTTGAAGGATAAGGATTCCCAAGCTCCTCCATCCCCTAAGGCCCCAAAGCCGGCACTCCCATGCACTTTGTGTGAAGTTGTTGGGCACATCACCAACAATTGTCGTGAACTTCCTCAACTTAAACCTTTGGTTCATGAAGTGTTCCCTGAGTTGAACATCCTGGAAGTCCATGTTAACTTACTGGTCCCATCTAAAATCAAAACGCTTTGCACAAACCACCCTTGTGCCCTATGTGATATTCATGGTCACTATTACTATTTTTTCCCTTGTCTCGATGAATTTCGCGATTGCCTTGGGGAAATTCATGAATATGAGGCCACTCGTAGTGGAGCCTTTACTCCTATACTTGTGGATTCCAGTACCTCCAGTCATCTAAAATAGGGAAGCTCTAGCCCTATTATTGTGATCCCTCCCCCCGATGTTGAGATGATGAACACCACAGGCACCATTATTTATGTGTCATCATCCTTGAGTTTCTCACCAACAAACCTTTCTGAGGTTACTGCACACATTTCTATCGAACCTCCTTCGACAAATTCCTAGGTCTCAACATCAGTAGATCCTCTATCTACTAGTATGTCATCTACCATTCTAGATGATGCATATGTGAACCTTATTTCTCAGGTTGATGCACCAGGTAATATCGTCGTATCATGTAGTCAATCTTCCTCCTATCCACTCATCTCCTAGCCTGATGAGGACATCATGGAAGCTACATCTACCCTTGATTATCCCTACACTTGAGTAAGGGGTCACTTCCTCAAGAGGATTTCAAGGGCCATCTCTTTCCTAATTCTCCCAATGCACTCTACCTCTAGAAATGTTGCTCACAACACATCCCTTTGATTTACATGCCTTATTTTCTGCCATGTAGTTAGGTAGATTGCATCATCTCATACGTTTTCTTTTGCACCTTTCAAATGGATCCATCCTCCACACCATATATCAGTCATGTCGATGGTGCAAGTCACTTCTCCAGGAATCTAGCCTTCGCCATTTTTACCCCCTTCCATATGTTAGTCCATTCAAATAGTGTGTGCATTGGATCTGCCACCAATAATCAAGCTAAATATGATGTAGTGATAGGTTTGTTAGTCGATTCCCTTGCTCGTCGCATCCTTAATATTCATGTTCATTTAGATCCCTTGCTACTTATCATGCAATTGAATGGTGTGTATCATGTGCATAACCAAATCCTATTTAGAAAATATCTATCAGTGAAGCTATTGGTACGTGGATTTGAAACCATGACTTTTAGTAATGCGCCTAGAGCCCAAAATCACTATGTAGATACCATTGCAAACAACATTCTAGATTAGAATTTATCACATGTATACCATAGAAGATAACCACACAAATGGTGAACCATCATCGTCATATAAAATGCGTAATCATATTATGTATCATATAAGTGTTTGGATCCCATAGATCTAAATAAATCTAGTATGCCTAGAGCATACTAGGGGGCACATAGGCCTCTACCTCATGTTTAGTTGATCTTTTGCCAAGTTAGGACAAGATGCTTGAATCCCTTTTTCAAGCACTCAGAACACAATGGCACTCCACAAACTCCTCCTACTACGGGGCATCATTCCCACCTTTGCATACCAGATCAGCATCCCATGCTTGGGGGTATGATGGTTTTCCCCTAGCCATCTTCTCAATTAAGTCTTAGCCTATATCCCACCAAATCTTGGTATGGTCGATTATCCTCCCATTCCTTGGATAGTTTGTCCTATCATCCTCTTCAGCAAGCCATATGCACATCGCATGTCATAGATTTTTTTGATACCATATCTTCAAATGTTCTACTCCTTTACCACCTAGTCCCCATGTTTGACTTAATGGGAGAGGATGATTCTAGACCTCCTCTAGTAGTTCATTCTCGTTTTCCTCTTCCCTTAATTCTTCACCAGGAACCATCGTTCCAAGAAGCATTAATTCCACCTTTAGACAAGTAAGGCCACTTGCCTAAAAGTTGTAGATGTTGATTTTGACAGTCAGTTTTTGTACTATGATCTCCACAAGATTTAGCGCCTTTTCCTACTCTCTAAATTCACCACATCTGACTTAGCAAATCAATCCAAATTGGAGGGAAAATGCCCTTTTATAGGAAAATGAATAGCTTTTCTCTCATCTATTGCAACTAGATAGTAGCTTAGTTTGACAAACGATTAGCACCATTGGAAATCTCTCACTGAGTACTATAATGGGTCTTCCTCAATGTTTAATGATTTGACACTTTACTGGGAAGCCATTTTTCCAAGTAGGGTCACTTTGTTGCCTTTCAAAATGGAGTTTTGTCATAAAGTGACACTTGTACTTTGAGATCCACCTCCTCTTAATACTTTTCGTACCATATGTCAATTTTCGTCATGAGTAACCGTCATTTACTCATGTTTTCATGGTCCCCACTGGGCCTAGTTTGTGTGGCAGGGTAATCGAGTCACCCTTGTTCAGAGGAGTCGTGATGGTCACCCTTGAATTATTGGATTCTATTTAATTTCCCATCATATCATGTCACTATATTCCATCCATATTTGCATACCATTCATCCTATGTTTCCCATTTAGGCCCCCAGTCATACTGTCCCCATCCGCTCTAGAGTTGAGTCAGTTGTTGCCAGGTCAACCATGCACTTTATGCTCTGACAAGGGTAGTTTTTTGTTTGTACCTCAGTCTCACTTTTCCCCATTATTCCTCATGTCAGTCTATCAGTCACATTACTATTTTCCCTCTTACTTTAGTTGAGGATCCTCATTGCCTCATTGTGATGGAGGTAAGTTCCCTCTGCGGACAGAGACAATGCCTCTAGCCCTAGAGTGGGTCTACTCCCAACAAGAAAAAGACAATAGCTAATTCCTTAAATAGTTGTCGTTGAAGTATCCCACTTGTTGTTTTCTTTCCACAAGGGGCCACAAGAGAGCTTAGTCATTTTTCCAGCCTTGAAATGCCCATTATTTCTCTACACCAAGAGAACTTCTCAGAGCTCATAGATTTTTTCGATGCATCTCCAGTATTCTTAAAAGTGTCCAGTTTTACCAGCAACACCTTTTTGTCTTCTATCATATCCCTCACAAAGTAATACTGAACATCAATGTGCTTTGTCTTTGAATGATATGCAGGGTTCTTTGCCAAGAAAATTGCACTTTGGCTATCACAGTCTATCCTTATAGCTTCTTGTACTAACCCCATACTTGAACAGAATCTCTACAACCAAACTACTTCCTTGCTTGCATGAGTGGCTTCCATGTATTTTGCCTCTATAGTTGATAGTGCCACTATATATTGTTTTTTACTCATCCAAATGACTGCACCTCCAAATAGGTTAAACACATACCCACTTGTAGATCTTCTTTGATCCAAATCTCCAGCCCAGTATGCATCAACAAAGCCACAAATATCAAACAATCTGCCAAATCCTGGTCTTCCTTGATAGCACAAACCATAATCACTAGTGCCATGCAAATACCTAAAAACCCTCTTTACTATTGTCCAATGCTCCTTTCCTGGTTTTGACATAAACCTTCTCAATACTCGCACTACATGTGCAATGTCTGGTCTAGTACAAACCATTGCATACATTAGGCTACCGACTGCACTTGCATATAGAACATGGGGCATGTTCTCTTCCTCTTCTTGTGTCTTGGGACACTGTTCAACAGATAACTTTACACCTATAGGAATAGGAACCTTCATTGGTTTACTATCTTGCATATTAAATCTCTGCAATATTGTCTCGACATACTTCCTCTGGTTCAACCAGAGCTTCCTCTTTGCCCAATCCCTTTTAATTTCCATGCCCAAAATATAGTTTGTAACACCAATATCTTTCATGTTGAATTTGGAGGACAATTGGGTGTTCAAGTCCTGGATAATTTCTTTTTCATTCCCAACTAGCAACATATCATCCACCTACAGGACCAAATAAATAACAGGGTCAACAATTAATTTAATATACAAGCAATGATCTGCTTTGCTTCTGGAGAAGCCAAGTCCCCGTATAAATGTATCAAATTTCTGATACCACATCCTTGGTGACTAATTTAACCCATACAGAGACTTCTTTAACTTACATAGAAGTTCTTTCTTACCCTTCACCACAAAGCCTTCAGGTTGCTTCATGTAGATCTCCTCTTCTAGATCCTTGGGAAGAAATGTTGTCTTCACATCCATCTGTTCTACCTCAAAATCAAAAGAAGTAGCAACAGATAAAAGTAATCTAATAGAAGTTACCTTGGCAACAGGAGAAAAAATATCACCAAAATCAATTCCCGGCAGCTGGGAATAACCTTTTGCTACCAACCGAGCTTTGTATTTCTCCACCTTCCCTTCTGCATTTGTCTTCTTCTTGAACACCCATTTGCTGCCAATGGGTTTCCTTCCAGCCGACAACTCCACTAGATTCCACGCCTCATTTTTGTGCAAAGATGCCATTTCATCAACCATGGCCTCTTTCCAAAGTTTTCCATCCTCTGAATCCACTGCTTGCTTCCTTCACAGTTCTGGGTTCATCATCAGTAACGGACAAAGCAAAGTTTGAACAGAAAGCAGATGGACTATACCTTTCTGGCTGCCTTCTTTCTCGAGCTGATCTTCTCACAGCCGGAGTTTGTGGCTCTTCATCTTCTGATTCCTCCTCTGCTACAGAGTCTGATTCTTCCTCCTTTAGTTCAAACTCTATCTTCACAGGTTCCTTTGGTTGGACTTCATGTTTAATAACATCTTTCACCTCTCTGAACACCACATCTCGACTGTACACAACCTTCCTTGTTACTGGGTTCCAAAGCTTATAACCCTTTAAACCATCCTTATACCCAATAAAGATGCACTTTTCAGATTTACTATCCAACTTGGTTCGTTTCTCCTTTGGAACATGTACATATGCATCACATCCAAATACCCTCAGATGTGAAAGAGAGGGTTTCTTACCAGTCCATACTTCTTGTGGAGTCTTATCCTCCAACGCTGATGAAGGTGACCTATTGACCGCATCTACTCTGAATTCCTATCCTAACCTAGCACCACTGAGCATGCTTATTACCCTTTCCATCAACGTCTTGTTCATTCTTTTTGCAACTCCATTTTGCTAAGGTGTATATGGAGTAGTCTTCTACCTTTCTATATCATACTTCTTACAAAGTTCTTCAAATTCCTTCCTGCAAAACTCTCCACCATTATCTATTCTCAACACCTTTATCTTCTTCTCTATCTAATTTTCCACGAGAGCCTTAAATTCTTTAAACTTTTCAAAGACTTCAGATTTCTTCTTAAGGAAATATATCCATGTATTCCTTGAGAAGTCATCTATAAATGATACATAGTACACAGACTTACCCAGTGATGGAACTTTCACAGGTCCAAACACATCACTGTGCACAAGCTCTAATATTTGTTTTGTCCTCTTACCACCAGAGGGGAAACTCACCCGATTCTGCTTCCCATATACACAATTTTCATAGAAATCAAAATCCAGAGAGCTATTACTCATACCTTCTACCATACCTTTACCATGAAGTATTTGAAGGCCCTTCTCTCCAATATGTCCAAGCCTTTGATGCCACAGCATGGTCTTCTCTCCAGAGACCACTAGATTTTCTGCTCCACTTTCAGGAACCACAGAACTATTGCACCCATCAAAAATTGTGCTACCTTGCACCTTGTATAGAGTTCCAATCCGAACTCCCCGCGTCAATACTAGTGCTCCCCAAACCATCTTGCTTCTATCCTTCTCGAACACTGTTTTTACACCTGCATCATCCAACTTGCTTATAGAAATCGCATTTTTGGCCAATGCAGGAATATGTAGAACACCTGGAAGTGTTCTAACCATTCCACATCACAGCTTCAACTTTACTTTTCTGCGACCAATGATTCTAGCCTTCCTATCATCCCCTAAGAAGACATCACCACCATCGTATTTCTCATACTCGAAGAACCACTCTCTATGTGGAGTGAAGTGAAAGGATGCACCTGATTCAATTAGCCATGCCTCATGATCTACATGTGCACTTGAGGAAGCCAAGTACACATCCCCACCTTCATCTGAGGTGGTTTTCACCTCTGCAGAAGGAGTATCTTTAGATCCCTTTCCTTTATCGGGAGCTTTAGATTTACAGTCCCTTTTTAGTGCCCTTCCTTTTTGCATTTCTAGCACACCACCTTTATAGGTTTTCCTGGAGATTTAGATCTCTCTCTAGATTTATATCTCCCACTCGATGACTTGTTTTTGTTTCTATTTTGGGACCATCCTCGTATAGACAAGGAATCACCATTTTGGCTCTTCGTATTTTTCTGTCTCATCTCCTCTGTCAGTAAGGCTGAGACTATTTCATCAAACTACAAGGCAATTGCATTGCTACCTATTGCAATAACTAGACTATCCCATGAATCTCGTGTTATCACTCAAGTTGTCCCTAGGCTCCTGTTTAGGGATACGGCCAAGGTAACCACAAACCAATATTTGGATTGCAGGTTCTAGCCCACCCGCAATCAGAGAGGGCTCTCTCTTAATGATTCAACTTTGTTGATGATTTTAGGCTAGTTTTTGGCTCAGGGGTTTTTTGTTTGTGCTTGGATGGAAGGTAGAAATCTCAAGCAAAGAGGCAAGGTAAGATGTGATAAGTTTCAAACCATTGGGCATGGAGTCAGGGATTAAGGCTTGCTATTGCGTTTTCTTGGTCACAAGAGGATTAAGGAGTGAGATAGCCACACATGATACAATTATCAATCTACTAAAAGGATGGAATGATGATCAGAGATGAAAGGCAAAGGAGAATCATTTCATTAGACTGAAAAAGAGGAGAAGTGAATGAATGATTATCTAGGAGCAGCTAAGAATTCCTAAACTCTCATTCATATGTGAAAGAAACAGCGTAAACAAGATCATTTAAGTATACATGTTCATAACTATTTCTGATGAAAACATGAAAAAATGCAGAAATTGAACTTAAGGTGTAGTTAAACAAATCCTAAGCTATTCTTCTTTTCTGAAATTTAGATGGCGGAACGGTGGTAGAACAAAACATGAAAATTAACAGAGTTGAGAAACACTTATTGAACCATGTAGAAGCACAGGAATTCCGTAATCACTCCTCGACCAATTAATCACATCAAACAATTTTGAAATCCATGCTTTCAGCAGTCTTTGATTATAGAATGTATGACAGTTATAGTGCGGGTCTCTGCTTGAAGAAAATGTTGAGATAAAGATTAAGCAACTTCCTCGACTCACCCACCAACCCCTACTCCATCTTTCAGGGTGTATATATAAGCAAAATATCTAAAAATCATTTATTACAATCGACCTAAACAGGTCTACCAGAAAAGCTTTTCTAAAAACCTAAGTGTCGCTGGAATTAAATCCAAGTAAGTCCTTTGGGCTGCGTTAGAGGCAATTGAATAAAAAAGAGTGCAATATGGCCCTTGGAGGCTCGATGCGATACTGCTGGAATGACTGTGCTTCGGGATCTGTAGTTCTGTTCTGGTGCGAGTTAAATGTGCAATAACCATGATTTGAAAGTTTTGAGTGGCTTCGCCATCTTTCCTTGACTTTGCTGGAAGGTATTAAATGTTCTCCTGCTTTGGGCCGCTGTTAAGTTCTTCGCTGATACTCTTTGCCACTACATTTATGGTTTCCACCACCTGCTAATACTCTTTGACATGCTTTTTCCCTTTTGATTTGATCTAATACAATTTAATCTCTGTCACTGGTCCTTTCCTGTCTTTAAACCGGATTAATTTGGCAAAATCGGGCGGTTTCGAGATTTTTCGGCGCAAAATGTGCCAAGGAATCAAAAGATTCCCTAAAGATTCCCCAAAATGGCCTATTCCCCGTAGCGATGCGCGATTAATGCTTCGCGTTAATCGCGCATCGAAAAATGCCTCTGTTTCTTGTTTCGGAGCTCTGAAGTGCGATTTTTCTTCCTGCGCGAATTTTCGGCTTTTTGGCTGCTGATGTCAGCAGTACGGTGGATGACGTCAGCTTGCTGACGTCAGCGATGGGTCCCTGGTACAGATGTGATGTGGTAGGGTGCTCATGCTTGAAGGTGATGCGATGAATTTCTTCCGATGCGATCGCAATATCGTGTCAGAGGGGAATGAGGGGGTATTTTAGTTGGACATGTGACGCTTGCGACGGCCGATCGCCGATAGCGCGATATCGCATCGGGTAACGACGGATGGGGCATAACTTATATGGTGAGAATATTGCGATATGGCGATGCGAGCTAGCTTACTAGGATCTGCGGAGTGTTAAGGAGATTGGTAAGGGTCTATTGTGGTCGGAAGGAGTAAGAATGTGCGTCAGAAGGGCAGTTGAGGCCTCAGAAGGGGTCCGATAACCTAAAAGGGATTTTATACTTTGGAAGGAGTCCATTGTATTTAGAAGATGGTTTTGAAGGGGCAGCATGAGGGCTATTGCCAAGTTTCAGACAAACTGAGCAATTCCCAGGGGTACTTATGGTTATTTTTCAACCAGGGTGAGGGATATTTATATAGGGGATGATTTACATAGTTTTAGTAGGGGGATGGGAAAATATAGGGAGTTAAATAATAATTTCAGTAGTTTATATGGAGATGGTAAGAAAGCGCTAAGTTTGGGAGGTCTTAGGCTGCAACGAGGGGACAGAACCTTATAGAGAGAGTATGGAATATCTTTGAGCAAAGCAGATCTTCACCCAAGCTAATGACATGAAAATGATGGAACTTAAGAGGTATCAAGCAAATCTTGACCTCTTTTGGGGAAATTAGTTAATGATTAGGGGGAGATGGAGAAAGGAAGTTAGTTATGCTTGTTTTTGAGCTTTTCACATAGAACTGCCTGGTGATTGTGTCTTGAGTAAAGATGACACTTGAAAACCTGGAACTGATGAGCGATCAAAATTCTGCAACTGCAAAACTACCTACCCAGCCTACTTACCTAACATTTTTTCTTCTTTTGGTTCGGGTGCACATAGACTTGCAAACCCATCATTTAAATTTTTCTTTTTTATGCTTTCCTATCTACAGACTACCCGTATTTCATCCGAGGGCCCAGATTAAGCAGTTGGGCTCCTTTGATTCTCTACCTATCTAAGAATCTGCCAAGATTAAGTTGTTTGGAGAGATTTTCATTCTCTATATTCTAAAACAGGAAATTTAAACCTAGGGAGACCAAGATTAAGCTGTTTGGACCTCCCTTCAACTGAAAATTGTTCAACACTAGAATAACTTCTCAAAATTTGGAAGGCAGTTAAATAAAGTCTGAGTAGCCTTCTTCACTTGGAGACTGTTAAGCAAATATGGAGCATTGCAGCATGCAAAGTATGACATATTTGGTCTGTAAAAATGTCAATCATGAAATATGAGTAACCTGCTGCAGCAGGAGGCTAACAGTGGCTCCACTTGGGGATGGTTTCTCCTTGTGAGAAACCAAGAACAGCAGGTCAGATTGCCTTGTTTCTTCTGTTATTGCTCTGTTTTGAACGTCTTCTTCCTGACTATTGGATTGATTTGAACCTTTAGACTGGTAACAACTCTTTCCTTTGCTTGTGCTACTGTTACACTGTAATGCACTGCCTTCTTTCTTCTGTGTGCTTCAACATCATGGATTCTTTCAAAATCGAGACATTAGTATATACAAATATTCTATGTACAAAATAAAAACACCGCCTACTCTTTTCAATGAAAGGGATCATTGTAGTGCTTTAGCATTCGGCCATTGACAGGGCCTTTTTCAGCGGTGCTGCCATCTGGAGATTTTAAAAAATAGCTATTATTTCCTTGCGCAACGCTGATAATGTATGGACCTTTCCACAAAAAATCGAATTTTGCGTGTTTTCCCTTGTCTTCTCTTCGTGAATCCCATCTTAGAACTTTGCTACCCACGGAGAAATCCTCTGCTTTGGCCCTTTTATCAAACATCTTCTTGAGTTTTTCTTGCAGTATTTGAGCTCTATTGAAGACTTGTTCTCTCGTTTGCTGAAGGTGAATAGTTTGAGTAATTCTTCTCTGCATGTCATTCGGTTCAGCGTGAATTTCTTGCAACAATTTAATAGTAGGTATGCCCAGAGATGAAGGGAACTTGGCTTCCATGCCATATACAAGTTCATAAGGGCTCATCCCAATGGATTTCTTGGTAGAAAGTCTGTTTGCCCACAGAGCATTTGTGAGCTTCCTGTGCCAGTTCTTTTTGTTTTCTTCCAGCAGCTTCTTTATGATATTGATGAGGATTTTTTTGGACGATTCGGCCAAGCCATTACCTTGAGGGTAGTAAGCTGTGGAGTGGCCTAAGGTGATGTGGTATTTATGGCAAAAGTTGATGATTTTTTTGGATTTGAAAGCAACAGTGTTGTCAGTGATAATTTTCTCAGGGCAGCCGAATCTAGAAAGGATATTGCTCTTAAGGAATTGGATAATGGTGGAGTCATTGGCTTGCCTACATGGGATGGCTTCAATCCACTTGGTGAAATAATCGGTGGCTGTTAAAATCCACTTGTGTTGGCCTGAGGAAGAGGGATGAATTTCTCCAATGAAGTCAAGACCCCATTGTTGAAAAGGTTTCTCTGTTGAAATGGGCTTAAGGGGCAAGGGCAGTAGCTTTCTTTTTCCTTCAAAGATTTGGCATTTGTGGCATGAGACAACAAATTTCTTTACATCTGCAAATAAAGAGGGCCAATAATAACCAGCCCGTAAGATCTTGTCAGCCGTGGATTTCCAATATAAGTGTCCTCCACAGTCTCTTGCATGTAATTCTTTCATGATGCTGTTAGTTTCATTTATAGTTAAACATTTAAGCAAAATACCTTCGTGATTTTTCCAAAATAATGCACCATCTATGACACAAAATTTTGATGATTTCATCCTTAAAAATATTTTCTTGGTTCTGGACAATCCTGGGGGAGCACATAGGTTTAACAATACAAAGCAAATATCAGCATACCATGGGGATTACATGAAGGTTTCACTGATTTGTGGAGTCGCCAGCTCCGGTTCATCATCCAGTTGATTAATGTCTAATGCTTGGAAGTTTGTTTCGGACATTAGTTTGGCTAACCCTTGTCCTTTTATGAGATTGGTGGGCTTTATTTCAATGTCGTATTCAAGGATGCTGGCAATCCACTTGCCTCTTTTGCCTTCCAGTCCCTCTTGAGTTAGTGTATCCTTAACAACAGCATTAGGGACATAGGCAATCGCATGGGAGTATAAGATGTAAATTCTGAAATCTTTGATGGCTTTCACCAGGCATAGGCCTGCTTTTCCATGATCTAAAATTTCAAGGGTGTGTCTCTCAAAGCTCGGCTAGAGAAAGCAGTTGGCTTTTCGCTGCCCTGATCATCTTTCTGCAGAAGGACAACAACTATAGTGTGTTCAGATGCGAAGGAAAAAATGATAAAATCTCTGTCGAATTGAGGACTGGTGAGGACAGGCATTTGAGTTAGGGCAGTTTTTATACTCTCAAAAGCCTACTTCGCTTTAAGAGACCATTTTACCTTGGCATCCTTTTTCAACATGTTGCTCAATAGCGTTATTTGCTCGGCTAGATTTGGGATAAATCTCCTTAGGAAATTGATCTTTCCAAGGAATGCTTGTAGTTCTTTTATTTTTCTTGGATAAGGGATTTGAAGGATAGCTTGAATTCTTTCCAGGTCAATTCTAATCCCATCCTTTGATATTATATGTCCTAAAAGTTTGCCTTCCTCCAGGGCAAACAGGGACTTCTTAGGATTCTAGGAAATGTCGTATTTCCTACATGTTATGAAAATTTGTCTTAAGTGCTTGCGGTGTTCTTGGTCGGATTTGGAGAATGGGGTCAGGTCATCAAGATAAACTACGAGGAAATCATGTATCTCTTTGGAAAATGCAATATCCATTGCCCTTTGAAAGGTAGCACTAGCATTTTTTAGCACAAAAGGCATTTTAACGTACTTGAATGTTCCCCAGGGTGTGGTAAAGGTTGTCTTGTCCTGGTCATCCGGGTGAACAAGTATTTGATTAAATCCTGAAAATCCATCTAGTAAAGAAATTCTATAGGAACCCACTACTCTTTGCAGGATATGATCCATTTTCGGCAACGGGTAGTGGTCTTTTAGAGAGACCTGGTTTAAATTTCTCAAGTCTACATACAGTCTTATCTCTCCTATTTTTTTTCTGGTGGGAACTAAGTTAGACACCCATTCAGAGAATCTGATGGGTGCAATGATACCTGCTTCAAACATTCTCTTTATTTCCTTTTCAATCAGGGGAAGAAGCATGGGGTTGATTCTTCTAAGCTTTTGTTTGAACGGTTTTTGATTTGGTTTTAAAGGAATGGTATGTTGGATTACTGAGGTGTCATAGGACTTCAAGTCCTCATAACTCTAGGCAAATACATCTTGGAATTCTTTGAACAAATCCACATATTTCGGTTTTTGGTCAGGGGGTAGATTTTTGGACAATTTAATCATTCTGGGATGCTCTGTTGTTCCTATGTTGTGTTCTTCTATGGCAGCATTCAACGGTTCCATCTTTGGCTTTTTGGGCACATCGTTGTCATCAAACATGTCTTCCAATGGAGTAAGGCCGGCGAGCAGAACATTACTTTTCAGATCAATAAACTCATCCTCCACCTTGGCTGTTTTCTCTGAACAAATTTGTTTCAGCTGTCCTGTGTTTGTATTGTTGAAAATAGTTGGGCTAAGGATTTGTTTAGCTATTGGAGCTGTTAGAGTCAGGTGGTTTTCTTTTGCTAACTGTTGTGATTCGGCCATGGCATCCATGTCAATGTTTGTGTTGGAAAATCTGTCCTCTAGAGTTAAGAAACTGTTAATCTGGGCATCATTCTGAAAAACTTGCCAATCCTGGACATTGTTAGGGACCGAAGGTCTGTGTTTTATTTAAGCGGTGAAATGGTGATTTGGTTCAAAGGGAAGCTTGCATGTGCTAGCAAAGGTTGCTAGGCTATGGGCATGAATATTATGGTCTCGTGCAATTTTGGCCATCTTAAATTCACTGAAGGCGTTGAGTAGTTTAGTGGCAGCAGCTCTATAAGCTCTCATTCTACTATCATTAGCGATAAAGTTACCCTTGATTTGTTGTATAATCAAGTCCGAATCACCTAGGATGGAGACTGTAGTAGCTCCCAGGGTTTTGAGCAACTTCAGGCCTAAGAGAAGAGCTTCATACTCTGCCATATTGTTTGTAAATCTAAAATTGAGTCTATAGGCATGGCCTTGTGCGTGATTATCATGAGTATTGTAAATCCACACTCTAGCCCCTGCTCCTAACTTGTTAACTAAACTGTCAAACTCCAAATACCATGTGACTTCTTGTTTGAGGTTTGTATTGAGAGTTTTAGTTGTTTGAGGACCAGGCAGGCTTGTATTTTGTGTTTCGGGATGTTCTTCTTGCTGTTTTTTGGTTGCCTTAGCTGTAGAGACAATTTCATGGGTATTGGGAACCGATTCCTCATTGACGCACATTCCTTGCTCCAAAGGTAGCGGCTTATCATCAGTTGGAGGGCTGGTGTTATCATTGAATAAAATAAAAGAATCCATATCAGAATGGATTGAGTATATTGGAAAAAATTGGGTTTTTTCCTCACTGCTTACCACATACTTCATTAATGTTTCTCTATATAGTCTCTTTGGTTTCCCAAAGACAGATATAGTGGCATAAGAGAGGTCGAGTTGAAGGGATCCTTGCAATTTTTCTCCCCACGATCTGGATAGAAGCATAGCATACTTTGTGGGAATGTCAGCGACTACTACGTCCATTAAGATTGTCTTGTTGGGGAATTGGACTAGAGAGACACAAAGGTCTTTGATCAAGCCTAAACATTTGACCTGACTTGAATCAAAGGAATACAAATCTTTGTACGGTCTTGTGACATTGAGGTTCAACCTTTCCATTACAGCTTTGGGGATAAGATTATGTGAGGCACCTGAGGCAAACATAGCATTGTGCAGTATTTTGTCATGTATGTGCAGGCTGACATAAAAAGGTGGAACAGGTCCATATGTTGTTTTTCCGTCAACTTCTGGACCGAACAGTAGTTCAGGGGTATCATCTAAAATGTTTACATCATCCCTTACTTCTGTTAATTGAAGCGACCTTTTAACTTGTTGTCTGTATACATCATGCTTAGCCAGTTCTGAGAGGGGAATGGAAATCTTGAGTTTTCCAATCTCTGCTTCTAAACTGAATGGTTTTTCCAATGAGTTCTTGGCATTGACAGTGGTGAATCTCTCTTTTTCAGGCATACTCTCTATGTTTTCTTTTGGAATGTCAGTGTCACGGTGTATGACCGTTTGTGGTATCTCTGTTTTGGGAAGATGTCCGGGAATGCTATTCAGATCTTCTTTTGGGGAGGAGGGAGGTAGATGCTGATCAATAGGGGAGTGCGTGTCTGTTACATCCTCCACAGTAACCTGATGAGGGTTTGGGACCGAGCTGTCAGCTGGTAGATTGTTGGTGATATTTTCGTTAGTTTTGTTGAGCTGTTTGTTATCTTTTGTTCTGCTAGATGGGGGAACATCAATGGTCCTTGTTCTTAATTTGTATTGCTTATGTACCTCGTATACAGCGGTATCATATCGTTGTTTAAAGTCAAAGGACTCTCCCGACTTGGTGTGAAATTGTTTTGTACCAGGGTATGGTCGGTCTTCTTCCGTGAGGAAGATTGGCTATTCGTTTTCTGAATCTATCAGGTTCATATGAGTCCCATCTGTGGGCTCAGCAGATGTAGATGCTTCCGCATAGTTTTCTTGAAAAGGAGGCCTAATATCATGGTCAGGACTGACCCTTCCAATGTTTGTGTTTTGGGTTTTTCTGAAGTTTGGGTTCCTTATGGCATTGGGCTGTTGACCCTCCCATGAATTTTTTCTCTCCACATTGTCTACTTTGTCTCCCAGCATGTGGATGCCATTAATGATAGCATCTAGCTTCTGATCGAAGGCTGAGGGTTCTTCTTTGAAAGTGGTTCTTCTCCCAGTTCTAGTTCTGTTTCTTTTAGCAATTAGATTTGCTTCCACACTCACTACAGCATCTTTCATTTCTGCAAGGCTTTGAGGGGCTCTTCCCGTCAATTGATAAGCCATCTCCGCATCAAAGCCATCCAGGAGTTTGTATAACGCGAGGTCAGGTGGAGGTCTTAAATTTTGTGGTATTGTATTGTAAACATTGTTAAATCTTACACAGTATTCCAGAACTGTTTCTTGAGGTCCTCTTTTGATAGTATCATACTCGGGCAGTATGTGCAGGGGGTCCTTCTTTTTCTCCCATATGTTACTAAATTCCTGGTATAAGGCTTCAGGGTTTAATATAGAATTGGGTGGAAGTGCCCTGAACCAGGTTCTGACATCACCGGTCAAACTTTGGACAAAAATCTTCATTCTTACACTCTCATCATCAATCTCATAACTCTCGAAATAGTCCTGCATTTTCTTTGTATGCTGTAGGGCGGTGCAGGAGGTCACGCCATCAAAATAGGTGATTTTTGATTGGTAGTCTTGAGGCATAGCCCCGGGATTAGTAGGCAATTGTAAGGGCGCATATCTAGCCATGACGATGGGGATAAGCGGAACAGCTAAAGCAGTGGGGATAACAGGAACAACCGGGGTAGAAGGAGTAGTAGTGGTAGTAGGAGTATGGGATAGAGGTGTAGTGAGGCTGCTAGGAGAAGGAGGTGATGAACCAGGGGAACTTGGGGTTGACCGGACTAAAACTTTGACACGGGTTGGAACACTGCTTGGCTGAACTGTTTCAGGACTCGCAACAGCTTGGTCTTCTTTTTGCTTTCGTTTTCTAATCATCTTAGGAATTAAATTTGGATTTTCAACAACAGCAGGGCTATTTGGATCAGGAGTTGATCGTGTGTTACGAATTTGGTTTTTAGGAGCTAGCTAATAATATATTTTTTGGGAATTTTTTCTAAAAAAACGCAACAACACAGGTCGACCGAAACTTTCACAAGTCGGTTTCTTCCTCTATGGGGCTGCAGACTGGTTTAATGAATTTATCTGAGTTCCCCAGTGGATTCGCCAATATGTTATCACTCAGGTTGTCCCTAGGCTCCTGTTTATGGATACGACCGACGTAACCAAAAACCAATCTTTGGATTGCAGGCTCTAGCCCACCTGCAATTAGAGAGGGCTCTCTCTTAATGATTCAACTTTGTTGATGATTTTAGGCAAGTTTTTGGCTCAGGGGTTTTTTTTTGTGTGTGGATGGAAGGTAGAAATCGCAAGCAAAGAGGCAAGGTAAGATGTGATAAGTTTCAAACCATTGGGCATGGAGTCAGAGATTAAGGCTTGCTATTGCGTTTTCTTGGTCACAAGAGGATTAAGGAGCGAGATAGCCACACATGATACAATTATCAATCTACTGAAAGGATGGAATGACGATTAGAGATGAAAGGCAAAGGAGAATCATTTCATCAAACTGTAAAAGAGGAGAAGTGAATGAATGATTATCTAGGAGCAGTTAAGAATTTCTAAACTCTCATTCATATGTGAAAGAAACAGCGTAAACAAGATCATTTAAGTACACATGTTCATAACTATTTCTAATGAAAACATGAAAAAATGCAGAAATTGAACTTAAGGTGTAGTTAAACAAATCCTAAGCTATTCTTCTTTTCTGCAATTTGGATGGCAGAACGGTGGTAGAACAAAACATGAAAATTAACAGAGTTGAGAAACACTTATTGAACCATGTAGAAGAACAGGAATTCCGTAATCACTCCTCGACCAATTAATCACATCAAACAGTTTCGAAATCCATGCTTTTAGCAGTCTTTGATTATAGAATGTATGACAGTTACAATGCGGGTCTCTGCTTGAAGAAAATGTCGAGATAAAGATTAAGCAACTTCCTCGACTTACCCACCAACCCCTACTCCATCTTTCAAGGTGGTATATATA
Organism: Pinus taeda; assembly: GCA_000404065.3. NCBI lineage: Eukaryota > Viridiplantae > Streptophyta > Pinopsida > Pinales > Pinaceae > Pinus > Pinus taeda. The sequence continues at coordinate 15,938 of APFE030234590.1, read as the reverse complement.
AGCAAAATATTAGAAAGTCATTTATTACAATCGACCTAAACAGGTCTGCCGGAAAATCTTTTCTAAAAACTTAAGTGTCGCTGGAATTAAATGCAGGTAAGTCCTATGGGCTGCGCTAGAGCCAACTGAATCAAAAAGAGTGCAATGTGGCCCTTGGAGGCTCGATGCGGTACTGCTGGAATGACTGTGCTTCAGGATCTGTAGTTCTGTTCTGGTGCGAGTTAAATGTGCAATAACCATGATTTGAAAGTTTTGAGTGGCTTTGCGCTCTTTCTTTGACTTTGCTGGAAGGTATTAAATGTTCTCCTGCTTTGGGCCGCTATTAAGATCTTCACTGATACTCTTTGCCGCTACATATATGGTTTCCGCCGCCTGCTGATACTCTTTGACGTGCTTTTTCCCTGTTGATTTGATCTGATACACTTTAATCTCTGTCACGGGTCCTTTCCTGTCTTTAAACTGGATTAATTTGGCAAAATCGAGCGATTTCGGGCTTTTGCGGCACAAAACGGGCCAAGGAATCAAAAGATTCCCAAAAATGGCCAATTTCCCGTAGCGATGTGCACGAAAACTGCCTCTGTTTCTTGTTCCGGAGCTCCGAAGTGCGATTTTTCTTCCTGCGCGAATTTTCGGCTTTTTGGCTGCTGACGTCAACATGACGTCAGCAGTACGGCGGATGACGTCAGCCTGCTGATGTCAGCGGTGGGTCCCTGCTACAAATGTGACGTGGTAGGGTGCTCATGCTTGAAGGTGATGCGATGAATTTCTTCTGATGCGATCGAAATATCGCATCGACGGGAAACGAGGGGGTATTTTAGTTGGACATGCGACACTTGCGACAACCGATCGTCGATATCGCGATATCGCATCGGGTAACAATGGATGGGGCATAACTTATATGGTGAGAATATTGCGATATGGCGATGCGAGCTGGCTTACTAGGATCTACAGAGTGTTAAGGAGATCGGCAAGGGTCTATTGTGGTCGGAAGGAGTAAGAATGTGCGTCAGAAGGGCACTTGAGGCCTCGGAAGGGGTCCGATAACCTAAAAGGGATTTTATACTTTGGAAGGAGTTCATTGTATTTAGAAGATGGTTTTGAAGGGGCAGCATGAGGGCTCTTGCCAAGTTTCAGACAAACTGAGCAATTCCCGGTGGTACTTATGGTTATTTTTCAACCAGGGGGAGGGATATTTACATAGGGGATGATTTACATAGTTTTAGTAGGGGGATGGGAAAATATAGGGAGTTAA
>APFE030234590.1:0-14191 GCA_000404065.3 Pinus taeda | reverse complement strand
TATATTCTAAAACAGGAAATTTAAACCTAGGGAGACCAAGATTAAGCTGTTTGGACCTCCCTTTAACTGAAAATTGTATAATACTGGAATAACTTCTCAAAATTTGGAAGGCAGTTAAATAAAGTCTGAGTAGCCTTCTTCGCTTGGAGACTATTAAGCAAATATGGAGCATTGCAGCATGCAAAGTATGACATATTTGGTCTATAAAAATGTCAATCATGAAATATGAGTAACCTGCTGCAGCAGGAGGCTAACATCTGGTAGAGAATACAACAAATTAATGCACTCATCTTCATCTAAAATTTTAATATCAACAGATTCTAACTGACTTACCATAGTATTAAATGCATTCAGATGCTCTCTCACCGAGTCTCCATCTTTCATCCTCAGGTTATACAGCTTTTTCCACAAGAACAATTTATTCACTAGAGACTTAGATTGATACAAAGTCCCTAATTTGTTCCACAAAGCCTTCGCCATAGCTTCCCCTGATACATTCAACAACACTGAATCTAAGACACATAATCATATTATGCTTTTTGCCTTTCGATCCAACTTCTTCCATTCTTCATCAGACATTCCCGTTGGTTTAGTACTCGGATCTAGCATGATCCACTAATCTTTATCCACCAATAGATCCTCCATCTTGAGCTTCCACAACTCAAAACTATGACCATTAAATTTCTCGATCTCTATCTTTCCACTGATTGCCATCTTCTTTCACCACCAAAATCGATCTTGCAGATCTCCCATTGAACAAGGTCTACCACAATCCTAAGTGGAACCCCTTAGTAACAAAGGCGTCCCCTTGAAGCCATAATATCTTTGATACCAAATGTAGGTTTTAACCCTGTACAGAAATTACCTGCATACGAATTCTAAAACATAGAAAATGAAAAATGCGAGAGCATAACACATAAAACACATATACACAGAGATTTTCCCTGGATCCCAAAACTGGGACTACTAGCTTGATTTCTCATTATGTTCCTTTCAATGTTATAATACATATTTAGACATGTCTAAGCATCCAATACCATGGACCGAAAACCATCTTGTCCAAAACATATGTGCGAAAATCATGCACAAAGCCATAGGTGGTTCTGCACAATCTAACATAGGGTCCAAAACCAAAATTTTTTGGGTCGCTACCCCAGACCCCATAAGGTGGGGTTACGGGTACACCTCAATCCCCCTGCTACACAATCGGCGCAACAAAGGGGGTGCTCCGCCCCCCCCTCTAACCCCCTTATTAACTGCGTGGGCTAGTCGTGGAAAGAATATAACACAACCCAACATGAAGAGGCCTACTTGATACTGGTGTTTGATGAAGTCTTTGTCACATCACTTCAATTATCGCTTTCTTCTCCTTAATGAATGATTCACCTAAAACAACATATGGAAATGTCAAAACACATAATAGAGCACAACAACAAACTATCTACTTATAGAGTCAAGGAACCATAAGCTATCAATGTACATTTCATACATGATATAGGAAATAACCATTGATTGTATTATATAAACAACATTAAAGCTTATGACCATGCCTTGACATCACAAGCTTCTGTGAAGGGTCCAATCAGTATGTCTCCATAAGCATTCACTCTCAAAGGTCTCCCAGAAAGACTGATGACTTTCTCTCTCACCCAAAAGCACAAGTATGAAACTAAAGTGATCACAACAAGGCTTCCTTCTTACAAAACCATTTCACACTATCAATCCACAACATGGAAGGCTATTCTCATACCTCATAAGCTATTTCTAGGCTATCAACAATGCAAACTATAAGGTATCAATCCAACAAACCAAGAACTAGCTAACTAAGAACTAGCACTCCAAGAAATCTAGATGATCATATAATGGAGGATGCTTTTATAAGAGGAGGAGCCTCCATAAATGAGGGGAGAGGAAGCTTATCTTCAAGGGAGGTTACTTAAAAGGTGGAACCACCATCTCAAATGAGGAGAGGAAAACTTCTTTAACCCAACAACCAGCTCCAGAACCACCCAAAAGTGTTATGTTTGAACTAATTTGCCATATTTGGGTCGTCACAAGTCAAACACTGAGATTTAGAGTCGACGTTGCGAGGCATTAGTGCATTCTGAGCTATCGTCGTAGGTAGGATACTGATGACCTGCGACGATCTTGAAACATGGGTAAAAAGGGGGTCAACTTTAGGATTAATGAGCTTAGGCAATCTTCTTGAGTAATATGGAAGATTTAGACACATATTTTGGTATATGACAAAGAGGAGATGTCATTCAGGGACTGAATCTATCTAGGATCATGGGTTGACAAAATATTGTGTAACAGATGCCCCCTATAGCATGAAGGCCGAGAGAGTGGGAGGGGTGGAATGCTTTACGAAACCATAACTGAACCAGAATGCCATCATGGAAAACCTGCAGATGCAAGTACAACTAATATCTCTGATAGTGAAAGAAGTACATGTAGTCAAGGTATGGGTGCAGCCATCCAATAGACAAATATAACTGGTCTGTGGTATGGATGCAACCATCCAGTCGAAAAGACCATATGAAAACACAGGTATGGTCACAGCCATCCAGAAAGACTCAGGTATGGTCACAACCATCCAGTAACAAGAGTCATGTATAAATAATCCATGCAATCTGGACGTGTGCAATATAAGCCCAGGGTCTTGAATCTTGACCTATCCATCGTACAATTTCTAATATGTGAATAAATGTGTTGAAGTTGAGCATACTAGAAAAACACTTGATTACCAGCCAATGATGTGACCATTAACAAGTGCGAGAGAAACCACCAATAATGTCAATGGTTCTCAAGGTATTGCTCGTACAATCCACAAAGTGTGAAGAATGATCTAGAGTCGAAAACTTGTGAAAACACCCAATCGAAGACCAATGATGCAAGCCTGTCATCAAATGCGAAGAACTTGTCATTGAGGCATGCAAGCTCTGAGGTACCCAAAAAGGGTCTCTAGATCAACTTCCTGGATAATGAGTTGATGTTGATAGGAAGCGATCCATCGCAGGAGGACCATAATGTTTTGCATATCAACAACAGGAGACAAAGGAGCAAGATGAAGATGGATGAAGCTGAGAACAAGAAGAGGATGTAAAGGTGCACACTGCAGAAGGATTAAGCTCTTGAACATATCAGCGACACGACTCTGGAATGCGGCACCATTTTGATACCAAGGGATCAAAGGTCATGTGAAGACAGTAGGGATCGAATGGAATGAGCCAAAATAAAGAACCCAAACCCCGGAAGGCCAATGACAAAGTGAGGATATCCAAAACCCAGTGAGAAGCAACAAATTGTCGATGTTCAAGAGCGATGAGTTGGCTTAGGTAATCAATAAATTTTTTCCAAATTTTTCCCCCACCAATGCTGGTAAGTACTCAAATTATTTTTGAAACACAAGCTTGAAGGGGATAGCATATGCTTGCAATATATGTTTGTCCTTCGGACAAATACAACCCAGTGAAATTTTAATGAGCTCTTGGGAGGAGAAGCTTGAGTCTCACCATGGCAATGATACTAATGTCGTCAGGGTTTAACGAGTTTGACATAGGTAAAATTCAAAGTCTTTTTCATATTTAGAGAGTTTGAAAAAGATACGAAAAAGAAAACTCCAGATGGGCCCTTTTCATATGTTTGTGTCTCTCAAGCCTAGAAAGGTAGAAAATAATATCCAAGGGAACCTATTGACCATGAGAGATCAACTTATACCTTTTTCGTAAATAATCTATCACAGTCCATAAAAGGGGTAAACTTATACTGGGTAGATGATGCTTCACAGCCTTTAACGAGTTCAAAGCGACAAGAGTGTAACAATCTTATCATTTTTAAAGGGTAGGAAAAGAGCTGAAAGAAGACCTCTAATATTTATTCTCTTTAATGAGTCAAAAAGGAAAAACACTCTGTAATCTTTTCATATTTTACGAGTCAGAAAAGATCTTAAAGGTGACTCATCCTGGAGGAACAGGTGGTATAAAGGGTAGCAACTAGTTCCATCAATGGTCGAGCTGCTCAAAACATCTAACGGTCAAGAGGCTAGCTAATAAAACCACTCATCTCTACGGTCCGTCAAGAAAGGAAAAACAACCAAGTGAAAGCATATGATTGGCCAAAGAGATGGCGATAATCGAATAAAACAACCAAGGCTCATCTACCAGAAATTAGCTAATAAAAACGGCAATCACGAGATGTAAATCAGGTATGGGTTCATTTTTACACAAGCTTGAACCATGGAGAACTCTGGTTGGATTTGGTTTCATGTTTACACAAGCTTGAAATGAAAAAATATGCTTGCTTTAAGTTCACATGCCCCTAGTATAATGACTCAAATCGAGGTACATGCCCCCCAAGCTTTATTTCATTCAACTAGCTGGATGGAATGAAGGTTCACTTTCGAGATCGTGGAAAGACTCGACTGGGATTTTACGAGACCTTAATCAAAGATTCAATTTGGAAAATGAAGTTGCTTCATTTTTTAATGAGTTTGACATAGTAAAAGAACTATCCTTAAGACCCTTGTTTCATTTTTTAAGGAGCTTGACACAAGACAAAAACTAGGCTCGTCACCCCTTGTTTCATTTTTTAACGAGGTTGGCACAAGATCAAGCTATCCTTGGGACTCATTGTTTCATTTTTTAATGAGGTTGACACAACAAAAGAATTATCCTTAGCACAAATATTCATGGGCCATACGAGAACACGACTCCCAAGAGGTCTTCACTAGATGGAAGAACCATGCTCTGGGAGGAATACATGTCATGGGCACCAATGACAAATTGGGTTCAAATTCCCCTAGTACATGATGTACGAGACCATCTATGTGATCATCAACCGATGTGGAGATGGAATGGGTAGCCACATAATTGACCTGTGGCAGGGAAGGTATTGCTGGAAAACAAGAGCCGATAGGGGATGATGGTTGCACAGGACGTACCTAGTGACCAAAGAACAACAATTGATCTATAGTCACAATTCTTCCATCATGTGGAAAAAAACCATGCAAAAAAGCGAAGAAACAAGAGCTCCCATGACATAAATATAGTCATGGCCAAGAAGAACATTGAAATCCAATGCACCTTGGACAACCATCACATCTATATAGACAATTTTACTTCCCAAAGTAATAGGGAACTTTGGAAGGATCCCTAAGGGTTTACTAGTTCCTCCGTCGAAAGATAACAGATTCAGGGTGACAGGAAAAAGTTGTGCGGAGCCCAAAGCTTGCAAAGTAGTCGAAGACATGAGGCGAACAGATATAGCCTCATCCAATAAAGTGTCAGGTGCTTCCATATTATAGGTGTGCATGCTGATCTAGAAAGGCACATAAGATGGGAGGTGGAAAGCAGTCAAGTGACTCCAATCGAAGGAAACAACAGAACTACTTGGTGGGGGTATTGTACGATTGCCCCCATGCTCTACAGGAACTGAAGAAGGACTCTCTTGATCAATTGTGATAAGAGGGTCACTCTTTGATTCAGGAGAATCTGACGAGACGAGAAGAACATGAGCAGTATGATCATTATGCTCTTCTAGAATAGAATGAACAACTGGTGGCGAAACCAAGCAGACACTCTCTTTGACCAATGGTTGGTTGGGAACAAACATAACACAGTAAAGCTCAGGAGGAGCAGGATGATCAAGAGATGAATCTAAGTCAATCTTTGCACTAACCAGAGGAGGGTTATAAGAAAGCCTCTGATAACCAACAGGGAGCTGGGGGGAAGAGGTCATAAGGTTTTTCAAAACTATGGAAGCTTTATCCATGAGAGGACAAAGGTGAAGAAGATGTTCACCTTCACATAACCTATAGGGGAATCTAATATTCCCTTTCTTCTTACCACTACTAGCTAAAGGTGTATCATTGGCATGATCTTCAGTGGTCGAAGGATGGTCGAATCATATCTCGAGACCATACTTCTAAGATCCTGGGAATATTAGGACAATCTTGAAGGAAATGGTCACACTTGCACAACTTTCAAGGAAATTTGATCTTTCATGGAGGAGCAGAAGGTTTTTCTACTAGAGGTGCACTCAGAGCAATAGTCACATGGTTGGCCTCTCACTTATCTAACTTCTTCTTTTTCATCTTCCTCTTCTTCTTCTTAGCCTCTTGGTTACTAGATTTCGAACTTTCACTAGGAGAAGTAGAAGAGGAGGGTGAATAAATAGAGGAAGTAGGTGAAGGGTCAACCTTAGAATCATCATGGCATGATTCAAATGAAGGAGATGGTGGGGGTGGAGTCGAGACACTCAGGATAAACGAGGTTGAAAACAACCAAACAAGTAGGCCAATGGTTAACCCAGGCAGGGACAACATTGCCATATAAGGAGCACCAACATTTCCAAAAGAAGGAAAAGGACCAGGATTCTCTTCTGGGGGGAGACCATGACTGATAGACTCTGGAAATGTTGCCATTGGAATGACTTTGAAAGAAACACTAAATGTAACGAGGAATATTTCGTGGGTAGTTAATTTTACAACATTGAAACAAAACTTTGCCTTTTCATATTTTAAGAGTCGGGAAAAGGACGAAAGGTGACTGTATCGCTTTCGAAGTTTAATGAGCTTGAAATGACAAGTGCTCAGATGATCCTTTTACTTTTAAAGAGTCAAAAAGGAATGAAAGTGACTACTCTAGAATTCTAGGCAAGAGGTTTACCAGACAAATCATAAAACTACATATACACCTTCGTAATAAAATGAAAGCAAAATGACCAAGGACATTGCGTACGACAGTCAATCTTCACGAATGATGTGTACGGTGCATTACAACTCATAAGGTGGTAGATTAAGCTTCCTATGGACAATAGGATGATAATATAGTGGGTGTCCTAATATATACGTGATGGCACGGGGAGCACAAATCCATACTAGCATCTATTGCATCAAAAAAGGAGGAATCACCTAACCTTAGTGAGAACAATAGGAACTAGGTTTAACAATGCTAGAACATGTCTCTAGCCTAGACCTCTAGATATATTATCGTTAGGTTCCATTGTGTTTTTAGGTTCATTCAATAGATTTTAACAGTTAATATTGAATTAAGTCTCGATTTCAAGGCCTTATCAAATGTATCTTTAACACTCCTAGAATGCAACTAGATGAGAAAAAAACCATTCCTTTCGATGAAAGACTACCGAAATGAGGGTAAGGAGTTCATTTCCAAGAGGATGAAGGTAATAACATGCAAATGAAAGAACAACAGTGCAAGCAAGTAATCCAATCAATAGGAAACACAATGCATCAATTTCTGCTTATCTCGCAACTACTATGATGAAAAATGAAAGATTTGAATTTCGCTTTTCAATTCCTAATCATAAAGAATCTACTAATGCAAACAAGTTTTCATGTTAGTATACTATATGAGTACATTTGTTTTTGATTTTTGGAATAAATAACAAACAAGCTAATGCACAACCTAACCGATCAAAAGGCAAATGTAATCTATGCCTCAATAGTGAATGGAAATAAAATCAACACAACAAGCTAGTTTGATGACCAATCACTACGTCAACTAGGAAGGTTGGCAAGGAGCAAGAGAACAACTTCAAACAAGTCAACAAGATTTTTGTGGATGTAGTTCAGAAACTTGAAAGGGAAAGCAACCTAAAATCAGCGAATTCTTGACAGAACCTAAAAGACCTAGGTCACACAGTCCACAAAGCCAAATTTCATACAAATGGAACCAAGAAGGACATGCCTCAGTAAACACAATCAAAACAAGCTTAACAAGGTGAAAGAAACAACAAAGGACAAGCTACACTGGTCTATTCAGGAGGTAGGGCTATAAACGTTAACCCTACAGTAATCGTCGTAGGTGCAACATTGACAACATGAGATGGTCGCTAATCATCGCAAGCACAACATGGTCAACTTGAGATGTCATCGCAAGAGTACACCTCTTCTCAGAGACAACCCAATTTCAGGAATCATCACAGTTTTATGTCGGGATATCCACGAGGTACAACGAGAGTAAAGAGAGTAGGAGTGATTTGTCGCAGCTGTTAGGAATTAAAAAATGACGATCTCAATAAAGAGGGAAAACAAGGCAAAACCAGTAGAAAGACACTAGGCCTATCACTCAGACTATGAGGTGGACTACCAGGTCTACTCAAGTGATCCAAATCACTGATAGTTCAGTCCCAAAACAAAGAGACACTATGTAATTCAGTTGAAAACAATAAGAGAAAAATAAAGAGATAACACACAAATCCTCCCCAGTGGAGTCGTCAGCTTGTGATGTAGGTAAGTTCCCTTTGCAGACAAAGACAACCCCTCTAGCCATAGAGCGGGTCTAGTCTCAGCAAGACAAAAAAAATAGCTAATTACTTAAACAATTATCCTTGAAGAGGCCTACCTTATAACGGTGTTTGATGAAGTCTTCTTCACATCGCTTCAGCTATCGCTTTCTTCTCCTTAATGAATGATTCATCTAAAACAACATATGAAAACAAAAAAACACATAATAGAGCACAACAACGAACTATCTACTTATAGAGTCAAGGAACCATAAGATATCAATGTACATTTCATACATGATATAGGAAATAACCATTGATTGTATTAATATAAACAACAGTAAAGCTTACAATGATGCCTTGACATTGCAAGCTTCCTTGAAGGGTCTAATCAGTGTGTCTCCATAAGCATTCACTCTCAGAGGTCTCCCAAAAAGGCTGATGACTTTATCTCTCACCCAAAAACACATGTATGAAACTAAGGCGATTGCAACAAGGATTCATTCTTACAAAACCATTTCACACTATCAATCCACAACATGGAAGGATATTCTCATACCTCACAAGCTATTGCTAGGCTATCAACAATTCAAACTGTAAGCTATCAATCCAACAAACCAAGAACTAGCTAACTAAGAACTAGCACTCCAAAAAAACTAGTTGATCATAGTCATGGAGGATGCTTTTATAAGAGGAGGAGCCTCCGTAAATGAGGGGAGAGGAAGCTTATCTTCAAGGGAGGTTACTTAAAAGGTGGAACCACCATCTTAAATTGAGGAGAGGCGAACTTCTTTGACCCAACAACCAGCTCCAGAACCACCTAGAAGTATCATGTTTGAACTATTTCTCAATATCTGGGTCATCATAGGTCAAACACTAAGACTTAAAGATGATGTCGTGAGGAATTAGTGCATTCTAAGCTATTCTCGTAGGCAAGATACTAATGACATGCGAATCTCTTGAAACATGGGTAAAAACGGGGTTAACTTCAGGATTAATGAGATTAGGTAATCTTCTTGAGTAATATGGAAGATTTGGACACATATTTTGGTATATGAAAAAGAGCAGATGTCATTCAGGGACCGACTCTATCCAGGATTAGGGGATGTAGGGTCAGTGACAAAATACTATGTAACACTCATCTATCACAGGTCCTATTCTGTCGACATCAGCTCATTTATTCCAGAAGAATGGCCTAGATGGCGGTGTATCTTTGTTCCAGTTTCCATTCTTGTTTGACAACTTGGACCGAGAAAAGGATATCATTATTTCCTTTTAACTTGGTTGTTTCATGATCGTGATCCATACACTTGATGGTTCAATGATGCAATAGATTGTACTAGTGATTCCTGGGTGTGTGTGAGATGTTTCATACCTCATGAGGGGGTGGCCCTTCAAGTAGTCCCCCACATGCTCAGATGCATACCCACTATGCTACAAACTCAGATGCATTTCTACAAAGTTGATGGGTCTAGTTCCTACTGATCGCACTGTTCATAGCATGCATATCTCCTCCAGATGATCCATTCAGTTTTGTAGAGCCCTTCCTTGTTCAACATGGCTTCTTTGGCTATTCTACCATCCCTCCCATTCGTTTTTTGAGGGAAGGGGATTTATATCTCATGTAATCAAATATTATTGTATTCAGTCCTGGCTCAAGTTTTTAGCATGTGCATTATGTATATGGGACACATTGTATTATTTTCTGGCTCTGATATGCTAGAATGTCATGTACCATTCAGCACGTACTTCATTTCTTAGTTTTATATTTCTTGGCAAACCATTATTTTGGTACTAAATTATGTCGATGGGTATCGGTATGTCTCCCTCACCTCAGTGAAGTCTAGTACCACAAAATAAAAGGATACTGTCATTAGTCTTTCCCCCCTATCACTATCCTCTTTCAAATTCATCTTCATTTGTCTCTCTCTCTCACTCCCTTATGTTGTCTAGTGATTGTGTCTTTACAAAATACTTCGGTCATATGCTTTTCTCCTAAAGCTCTTATGTTGGGGGGCCATCAGTTATCACCAAAAAATTGATCATCTAGCCTAATTTACTAGATGGATCAAAGTACACCATGTAAAGACAATTTTACTACAATTTTACCATAGTAAAATTGCTTTCACTGTGAGAAATTACTTAATAAACCACATTTTTAAAGTAATTTATAGTCAAACCCATGAAGAATAATTAAATAAATCATTATTTATTTGATTTTCTTCTACGAATAGTTAATTAAACCACTATTTTATTATTATTCCTTGTCAAATTTGACCCAATCATGGAAAATAAACAAATAAATCATTATTTATGTTATTTTTCTCTAAGAATAACTAATTAATCACTAATTAATTATTTTTCTTTGTTAAATTTCACTAAATTCCTTAGGAATAATTAAATAAATCATTATTTGTTTATTATTCCTTAACTAATTCCTTGAGATAATAAATAAATCATTTATTTATTTATTATTTTTAAATAAAATTTAAAAATATGTTTTCCCTCCTAAACAAATACAATAAAGTATTCCAAAGTAGTTATTCCAAAAATGGGATCAATAATATTTTATTATTGCTCATTATTCAAGAAGAAATCAATATTTTATTATAATTAGAAGGGTTTAATATTCATTATTCACATTTGACTATTTTCATTGTTGCACACAATGTTGTAACTTTGATTATTTTCATTGTCGTACACCATAAATTTGTTAGGTTGATGCATTATAGAGGAGAGAGACTCTACACAAGCTAAAGATGTTTGAGGTTAGCTCATCCCATAGAGGGGAAATGGTAGCACCTATTTGTTCCCTTCACATATGCTATAATAAAATTATTCTTTACATATATGGTTTTCTTTGGATGCTTAGAGTTATTACTCTTTCTTTTTGTAGTTTAAGTATGATTGTGGCATAGATCCAAAATTTGGTAGGTTTTGTTTCTATTAGTTGTTGCAAATCTACAATTTTTAGCAGCCATTTATATTGTTGAGATTTTTTTTCATCGACAATATTAAGTGGGTTCTTTTTCGTAGATAATTTAGAATAAAACACTACAACAAATTGGTGACTCCACTGGGGAATAATTCTTATTCTGAAACTTGGGTCTCCGATACAAATTGGCGACTCCTCTAGGTTTTCTACTTTAGATCCAAAAAACCTCGGTGACCTTTGGTTTTTAGCTTAGGGTTTCTTCTTTTTTCAATTCTATTAATGTTTCCTAGTTTTTAAACCCTAGATATAATAAATTTCTAAGTTCCACAAGCTTTCTAGTCATTTCTGTAAGTCACAAGAATCAACCACGACAAAGGCGACACTTTTTTCTGAAATTTGAAGACCTAGATCCTCGAAATAGAAATCACAATTTTCAGCCCAAAAGGTGCAATCTATTCTTCCAAACATAGCTTTCAGCGCAAAAAGTGCGATTTCAGCAGAAAATAGGTCAGAACCTTCGATTTCTGGGTTTCATGGTTTTTCTCAGATCTGTTTCCAGGTTTTGATGAGAGCTATCTGTTGGGTGTCTAACGTCCGTCTCATCTTTCTTAGGCCTTGATCCAGTCTGATTTACTTGTCAAAGTTGAATTTAGGCCCCCCTTGTGCTTCTAGTACACTTCCACCTTTCTATGAAGAATTTAGTTGAGTGAGAGATCCAAATTTCTGCAGCGCCTTCAGCGAAATTTTCCAGATATGTAACCTTTTGTTTTAGATCTATTAAAATAGGTTGCTACCATCCATAGTTTCACATTTATACTTGTTTGGTCATTCCCTTAGGGTCCCATCAGTTTCCCTAGGTGTTTCACCCATCTCCCTATCTTTTTGTAATGATCTTCCCCTCTTGCTTTTTGTTGTTGCTACACCAATTTCCAACAACTTAGAGTCACTTGATACTAGTCACACCGACATTTAGATATCATGACCGTTTCAGTGTATTTCCAATTGATCTAGCCAACAAGCAGTACAATGTTTGCAAACCCAGTTTAGGTTGGGTTTAGTTAATTGTTTTGCTATTCATTTCCTGTTATTTATTTCAATTTATTTGCAGCAAGGTTTTTTCTCTTTTATAGACACAACCTAAGGTTAATCAATTAATACACTTGCACATACAAGAACACCTTAAGTGAAGGGAGTTGTGTTTACACCACTAAGCCAAGACTTAAATTAATAAATTATCTCACCACATCAGAGACAAAAGATATATTGTTGATCTCCCTTCACCATTTCCATGTTCTATATGACCTACCATCACTGCACTACCAAGGCGTGTGTCACTGATACTATTAGGCCTTCAACCCCAGTTTCCGCTTGGGCGTATTACCCCTCCCTGTTGGGTTCAAGTTCATAGCCGTAAGACTCCCCATATCGACTCTTCTCCTAGTCCTTCTAATTCCTCATTTGATTCCAAGCCTCTTTCACCACATTCTGAGCCTCCTTCACACAAAGCGGAAGAGTATGAGGAACCTTCTCGGTAGCTCCCATGCTCCAATTTATGGTTGGGTTGAATCTACCCGATCTTAACCAGTTGATAAACGAAACCATACACCATGATGCTAGGTGGCCCTCTATGCTGACTAAGCTTCCCTCAGACATCCCAATGTTTGAGGGTATTTCTGGAAATGATCCTACCAACCATGTCCGATCCTTCCACATGCAGTGTTCACCAACTCCATAAATGATGACTCCATTCATCTTAGGCTCTTACAATGCATGCTCACTGGAGACGCTACAAAATGGTATGTAGACCAGCACTCCACCTCTCATTCCATGTCGCGACACTTGCTAAAGTGTTCCTTTCATATTTCCAGTTACCTCTCTAGTATGAAATTGGTAAAGAGCTATTAAACACATTCCATCAATCCTCTGCCACTCTCCTTTCTGACCATGTTTAAGAGTGGCATCGAAGGAGTAGCACATGTAGTGCCCCACCTTTCGAAGACTGTGTCTATCTAGATTTGTTTCTTAAGAACCTTTTATCCCCATCGGGAAATATGCCACATCTCATTTTCCTCAAACCGAGGAAGAAGCTCTCTAGACTGCTTTGATATATGATCTGATTTATGTTCAGTCTAGTTATGACTATACTGTCATTCCAGACCTCCCTAATCCTGGAAGTGCTAATGCACTGGGGTCATCTCATGCCACTGATAGTATCGTTGGATCCATTTCACACTCTTTGCCATACACTTAGCAGAGTTATGGCTACCCATAGGGGGGAACTAGTTCCTCCAACATGTATGCCCCTCCTGCTAGTAACATGTTTCTGGTGCCCCAAATTGTCTACCAATCGGTTTCTCCTTCTTATGGACATCCTAGCACTACAACCCCTCAAGAATTAGTAGTGCAGCATCCCATGCATCCCCAGCCCTAGTAGCCACCACCCCCTCGATGCTAGGTGTTTGCACATTAGAGTGCTACCAATCGCCCAAATTTGAAGAAAAATAATAAGTGGAAGAGTAACAAGGGTAACCATGGTAACCAAGGTAATCAATGTAGAAATTTTGAATAATAAACACATATTCAATGGAGATTATCCTGATCATGTACTATTGCAGAATACATACACAATACATAAGCTCCTCTACGTTGATCATCAATATAGCAGCATCAATAACAATAAAACATCAAGAGCATGCACACATTAACATAATATGTAACCCGGGGAAAGCTTACAGCTGAAAACCCCACACTATCTGTATATTAATGATTGAGAACATGTAACATTAAAATAGTCAATACTTGTCACAAGTAGTCAACACTATCTCCACCTGTTACACACAATAAAACTTAGATCTGATCTCCAAATCTATTCCACTGCTTGCCTGCCTCTACTGCTCAATACCTGCATAAGAATGGATGAGAATGGTTGAACCAAACTCGTATTTACCTCAAAAGAATCACTCACACTGGGAATCATGTGAGAAGAGGCTATAATCACTTGGTATTGGC
>APFE030234584.1:0-11437 GCA_000404065.3 Pinus taeda | reverse complement strand
TTTGAGATTTTATGGGATTGACCATATTTCTTGGGATGAATTGGATGAGTTCAACTTATATAGGTGGATATGAGTAGATATGAGTGTTAGAGATAATATAGATCAGTTTGTTTCATTAAACCTCTATTTAAAGCCAAGACTTTGATGGCTTTGGGGAGGGAATTGGTATGTAACTTTTGTATAACTTGAGTTGGGAGCTAATTTGAAGAACTTGTTTCATTCCAATTTGTTGTTCATGCTTGGTTGATTTACTGAAGTTGCTGTAGCTGAGATTTATTCAAGTGTGCAAGGCAAGGGTGGAGGGCCCCCACTCCAAGCTAAGTACACTTCTTTGTTAGACTAGTTTAATTTTCCATAATTTGGTTATTTGAGAACTTGTTTATGTGCTTTGCTTCAGATTGGTTTATGGTTGATGTGTGATGATGTATTTTATTGAATCTAAGTTTTTTCATCACTTTATTAAGATGGAATACTAAGGTGTTCAATTTGAACACTCCTTTTGTTAATTTGGTGGATTGAAACTAGGTTTTTCCTTGATTACATGCAAGTAGTTTCTCTTATGAATTTTCAATCTTCAATTGATAGCGTTATGGTGAATAAATTATGATGGGAAATACTAAAGGTATCTTAAGTTAAGAGCCTCCCTTCATTGATGATTTGTCCATCTTAAGCTATTGAGAGCTCATGGTTTCTAATTTCTATTCATCAAGTAATAATTGAGGAAGAATTGGACCTCTTAAGTTAAGCGCCATTTCAGCTTTCCTTCATTGCAAGGTGAATTGAAATTATTAGTGTAGGCTATATTTGTAATATGCACTTCTTTAGTTTTCAAATTTTATCTTTTAAACTTGATTATACCTGATGTCCATATACAGTGGATTTGCCTCCAAGTTTTACAAACCCAGATTGATAATTAAATACTTGTGTTAATTTAGTCAATAAATTAGCCCAACAAAGTCGTAACACATTGTATGTCTTCCTCCGATCGGGACAAAAGGGAAACCAAACTTAGAGCTAGAGAAACCCAAGAATAGTTTTGTATCCCTTGACAAATGGCCTCGAGCCCTGAGCTAGTCAAAATTAGAGGAGCTAAATAATGCACAATTGGAACAGGCAATAGGACCTTTGAACCACTAGATGGTTTCCCTATTGAATTCTTAACTTTGCTTTCTAAAGACCCATTAGGCCCAAAAACCCCGACATGGTGAAATTTTGATCTAAATTCCAAATGTGAATGGATAAAATCTTTGGGACTAGCCCAAATTTGTTGAAAACCCCTTCCTCAAGTGCATAATTGTTAATTTTAGATTAACATGTTCTTTGCTTATGACAATTACTTCAATGATTCAGATGAGCCCAAGATTAAATTCCATTTATTTCAATAGCAATCACATAAAATATTATTATTATTATTATTATTATTATTATTATTATCCAATTTTAAGGTCATAGCCAAGTTAGACACCAAATTGGTGTATGAGACCCCCTTGTTTGTGGGACAAGGGACCCACCTCCATGCAACAATTTGACTGCTAAGTCTATAAGGCATACATACTCTACCCCCCTCTGATTTTGAACCTATGACCTGTTATGAAGAAACACGTTCTCTTAACCATTAGGCCCACTCATTGATAGTAATTAAAGAAAAAACATAAGACATCATATGCATGAGACAAGCCAAGACAAGAGAAAATAGAAATTGGCTCAAGCTAGGGAAAAACCCCAAGATGGGGAAAATCCTTGATCAATATTCTTTATTATTAGTATCAAATATTTTGTAGAGAAAGAAAGAGAGAGAGTACTTGCCAATATGGTGATCAACACCACTATCCAAGTCAAAATTTACTTGCCAATATGGTGGTCAACACCACTATCCAAATTCTTAGGAGATAGCTCAGTCAAGTCTACACTTCAGCCTTCTGCCGTACCCATAGATCAACGATAATCAAAGAGTTTCAAAGTTTCCTTCAAAGAGAAAATTGATCCTGGATCATCAACCCTAACTTAGTATGGTTCTCCTACTGGTTTGGTTCACTCGCTATCCCTTCTAGCCCTCATAATGTACTTGACTTTCCTTGTGATCCTCCACAAAGCACCTTACTTCCTGCAGTCAAGATACAACAAGAGATATAAAATTATTTCCATAGAAAGGCATCAACTGTTCACCTGTGCTACTCCTTTGTGGTTGCAGCTGAGATAGTAGACCTTTTTTAGGCCCCTCAGTCCTCCAAACAGGGGCCAAATTTCATTTGCAACAATAATTAATTCCTGCAACAATAACAAAAGACAAAGAACCTGATCATGTGTATGAAACCAACCCTTTTCTTACCTTCTAGCCTATGGCCTCTCTCTTGAAGGAATCCACACCCTAAAGAAGAGAAGCCTTCTCCAAACTTGTGCTACATTTCTCCCTTCCTTGCTGCCTGAGATTCACACCAAATTTCAAAGGTGTTCTTTGATGAAATTTCACCTTGGATGATAAATAAGGTTGGAGGACACCTCTATATATAGAAATTCAAGAGGGTCAAGGGACATGATGTTTGGGCTTTATGGTGGACAGGCCGACCTTTGACAATTTGCATATGAGAGGTCATAAATTCAAAAACACATTTCCCCTTAACTAAATTTGATGATCTTTAGGTTGCTTTTGGTCCACACAAAAAGAGGAATTCAATGGAATAATTATCTTCTTCAAAAGACATGTCCAAAGTGGAATTTGGTCCTAGTTGCCAATTTTAACACTCCCTCTCAACTAGGGATAATTCCACTTGCCATGCCATCCTGTTATCATGAACCGTCTCTGTATCTCGTCTCAACTGTATTGAACACTGATATGGACAATGAAGAAGAATTGATCGAGAGTGAGTCACAAGACCTAGCCACTCTCCATTGACAAAATTCAAGCCACATAACCAGGGGTTGAACCCTAGTCGGACTTGATCCCAACTGATCAAGTTGTTGAACATCATGCATCCTAGACATAGGGAGTATGACAGTACACGATGTGTCCATCGTTAATGTTATGGTCCCTATCCACTTTTCCCAACTCATTAGCCAGATGAGAGGTACTTCCCATGTGTCCCAGACTACATGGGTAGGATGATACTAGAGCAATAGCAGGGAAAGAATAAATCACATCCTGCTCACAACCACATGTAAGGAAAGGATGAACCACATCCTACAGTCACATATCAAAATCATCGTAGGGAAAGGATGAACCACATCCTACAAGCACATGTCACAACCATTGTAGGGAAAGGATATATGATCCAGGTTATATTTTTTTTTATAGATGCATTAAAAGAATTACATACATAGTTTGTAGCTTAACCAAAGAGAAATTTTAAATGTGCACATATGAGAGAAAGAAGAAGAAGAGAATAAGAAGACAAGAAGACAAGAACTTGATAATGGAGTTCGTCCCTCCTGGACTACGTCTCCGGGCCCTGCTCAATCAATGGGGAGGCCTTCATTCATTAAAAATGATATCAAAAGAAGTTACATTCATCAGTTACAAAAATGGAGCATTATACATCCATGCTGAAAATGCCCGAAAATTAGAGAGCTCTGTTGCAGAAACTGACACCACCATTGGATTCCCGTCACCGAGAAGTGCAAAATGGATATAAAGCTTGCCCAATTATGAGACTGGACCCAAATCACCCTCCTGCAAAAATTCAGCCAAGCATGGTTCCACCAGTGTTTTCTGAATGCTCAGGTTTCCACTGCCTCTATCTCAGTTTCCGTGCTTGGGCTGTTGTACCTCTCTCTCCCCCCATGTGACAAAAATCTTATGTTATGGTTTATTTTTACACACATATAAATTTATACCAACCGCATACTTTATACAACCATATAACCCATATATTTTTATATCATTGTTGGGGAGTGGGCCGTACTTCATGGGACCTGCACCCATCCCTTTCCAACCAACACCATATGCAATCCGCATTTACACTTTTAGGTTGGTGCTATACATGTTTTAGGTGGCTTTGGGTGGCGGGACCACCTACGTGGCTGCCTACCCAAGCCCAACATACCCATCATTGTCTGTCGTATTCTCCATGGTTGCTCCATGCTTGAACAGTTAAGCTTTGTTTGTTAACTTTATATGGCTATAAACCATACCATACTCCCACCATGCCATGCGTTTTGGTTATATATGTTAACCTTTTTAACTAGCAACCTTCCATTCACGTTGGTTGTTTTGAAGTTTGTTTTAATGTGATATCATATCCACCATGTTATGCGTTGGGTATAACTATATATAATATATAGTAGTTGTTATTATTATTATTATTGGATTTATGATTTTTATATAGTTATTTTAATAACTATAAAACAATATTTTGTTATATAGTTATTTAATAACTTAAAATGATTTTTGCTCTCTTGTGCAGGTTTAGAAGGCTACTGGAGGGATTCCAAGTGGCAAGCTACCAAGTGAGTCCCACGTGCTGACTGGGATGCCATGTGGCGTACAGTGGGCCCCATTTTCCCCTTCCATACCAAACTTTTAAGAGCTCTATCTTTTGCATACGAGCTCAGATTGATGCACCGTTCGTGCCACCACGATCAGGAAGATGAGCCCTCTCAACTAATGCCACAAAATTCTCCTTTTTGCCAATTTGAATTTCAAGCCTTCTCCATCCCCTTAGTGTCTCGAGATCCACTTGGATCAATATACCACATCCTACATGCATGTAAATCACCAAGAGTAGGGAAAGGATGAACCACATCCTACATGCATGCCAACCAACAATTGTAGGTAAGATCCTACATGTGGGAGATGGATGAACCATGCCCCATTTACATATCAACCACCAAATGTAGAAAATGAGCATCCTACAAGTGGGGAAAGGATGAACCACGTCCCACTGACATTTCCACATGTGACAAAAAACATATGTCTATATGAATCTCTCATTGGGGTGTCCACAGGAGAAGGTGAAACTCATCCTGCTCATATGCCATAGGAGAAGGCGAACCACTCATCCTATGCATATATCATCAACTGTAGGGGAAGGTGAACCACTCACACTACTTACATGTGTCATTAATCGTAGGGGAAGGTGAGCCACTCACCCTACAGACATGCCAACCATCATGGGGTATCACGCGAGAAGGTGAAATACTCACCCTGTACATAGCACATATATAGGGGAAGGTGAACTACTCACCCTATGGTCGCTCATATCTTCAAGAAGTACCTTAAATCCCCAGGAGCTCCTAGAGCTCAAAGTTCAATCGGGACCCTCTTAATATGGTATATCTATGACCTTTTGAAGGAAGATAGTCTTGCCCTCGTTAAGTGGCTATGAATATAGAAATGTGTTCATCCAACTAGTAATGATGGAGTTTGGAAGCGTCTTGCTACTAATATACGAAGGGTGGTAATAAGAATGAGAAAAAATGACTCACTGAAGAGAATCTCCAATCGAATTGCTTCATAGTAAGCTATGCTTGTTTCTTTTGGAGCCCCCAATTTTCTGATTTTGATTCATCCACAAAGTAAGGTGAATTCTAAGAGTTATAGTACTCTAGACGTGCACTTTTCATTCACATTACTATCAAACAAACAGATTTCAACAATGTACTTTAGAACATAAAAAAACTAAAATATCTCAATGAGCAACTATCCTTAATGGGGTTTATGCATAGATCTACTCAGAGTCTTTATAGCGAGGTATATGATAGATGTTTATCAAGAGCACCAGGGATCAACAACTTCTACATTTCATCAGACCTTTAAGTGCATTATGTCCAGGTCATCCATCTTAACTTCCACTTTTTCTTACATTAATATAGAAGAGGGTCATCATATACAACCTTTAAGCCATCACAAGGGTTATCATATTCAACTGACATGACTTTCCTTTATCAGAAATCATTAGGAAAGAGAAGTCATCAAGGATTTTAAATCTCCCTCTAAGACCTGGATTTAGGTGATCATTTTGCATTGAATCATGAGTTTCCCTTACAGGAAATGAGACTTATCATGTAGCAATGGTAACAAAAAAATTCTAGGAATGTTCAGGTCAGTGTCAAAAAATCATCATGAAATTATTGCAAAACAACTTCCATATCCTTCCTTGCTTAATGACTGCTACAAATGCATCAAATTATCCAGTCCATGATTTATACATTTAGATCTATAAGATCAAGATGCCAAGAACAGGGTCTATGGAAACTTTTTTTTCTTGCTCATCGGGTTTGATACAAGGAACTACTCCAAGTGCCATGCACTCTTTTTCCAGTTGCCAAACTTCTAAAGACACTCAAAAGTCCCAGTATGAGCTTTCATTGATTCAACTGCTAGATAAGGATATGAGTAATTTCTCCCACTCTATGCACTAAGATTTTATCAGTTGTTAGGAATATTCACACTATCCCTTTTGAAGAACACTCTTTTGACAACCTTTGACCTTTATTTGGACTTCAAACAACAGGAAAAACTAAGGCACCAACTCCATCTTGGTTAGTAGGTCCTTTTCACTACATAAGAGGATCTCGTCCTGATGTAATTTGTGCAAAAGACTTCATAGAGGGACTAATCTCATTGTGTCATACAAGGATGAATCCTCTAAAACTAAGGATCTTTCAACTCAGGCTCTTGGCCTTATCATCACATCCAAAACTTTTTCTTTTGAGAACAACAAGAATATCAATCCATTCAAAAATCCTTCTCAAGTTGGATTTTTTAGAAGATAGGGATTTAATATATCTATGAATGAGTCCATATTACAGCTTCTTGGTTGTCAACCATATGAATGCTTATAGTGGCTACTTCAAACATAAGGATAGTCTTAAGATCACAGGGAGACTCAACTCCATGGCATAATTTTCCCAATTTACTTGGTTCCTCCCTGAAGAGCTTAATAGAACTGCAACAAAACTCTGGGTGTAGGACAAAATTTGACCACTTTGTTTCTATATATGTCTCAGAAATTAAATGCATGTATTGCAATAATTATTTTGATCCAATTTATGAGATCATGTCAAATAATTGGCAAATTATATTGTACCAAAAATGGTGCCTAATGTCAGATGTGTTGAGCATATAGATCATTCGAGATTACGGTACTAGGACTAACTATGACCTATCATCATAATTATTTTCTCTTGTAATAAAGTCGTAACATGTGAATATTGATTCCATACATAACATGAATCATATAGTTGTGAAATATAACATTCATGGCCTGTAGTTGTGCAAAACTAATTAACTTTGTCATAGAGATCTCTATAGTGCAAGACACATACCTGTAGAGGGTGCGGGGCTCCTTTTGAGGCAAATGAGCCATAAATAGATGTGATTGGTAGTCCATTATCTAATGAAGATTGGTCACCCATGCCTGCTTGAATCACACCTTATGTATGAACAAATATCTTTGATAAGATGTTTTAGGTGTCTTGAAGAAAGATATGGATGCCATTTCAATACTTCTTCTAATGGTGATTGTATCTATGAATACATGCCAATATTTATTTTCCTGCAAATATGATGCCATCTCAATTTTTCATAAGATCTAATATAGGTATCCAACCCTCTAGCTAGGGCTTCCCATTTTCACAGTATATTATTTACGGTGGACTGTTTTTCCTTTTGAGACTTCAACTTTCATATGAGAGAAATTTCATATCAGGTTTAGGACTTGTCCAAGAGTCAAGAACTTGAATTCCTTCAGGATGAAACTCTTTTAATTGGATTGTGATGCATGCTGCTTAGTATTCTCTTTATGCTGCTAAGACACTTGTAGATTTTTCTCTTTGCAAATTGGGCCCACAAACTTTCAGCAAGCACAAGAAATGTTTCTCAAGCAGATCTAATTCTTCTTCAATATTTGAGGACTAGTTTTTCTTTCAAGGTGTCATAACTTAAGGCAGAGACGCTGTTATAGGCCTTCTCAAAGATATATATCTATAGTCCTAAGTATGATCCGTTGATTAGGGATTCTTTAATTAGTGAAGTAGAAATTTCAAATTGTCCCTCTACGCACATAGATCCTTTTATCTTTCAAAGTCAGCTTATAGGATACTTGTTAGGACTCATATATCTTATTTATATATAACTAGAACCTTGTAAATTCATACCACAGAGATAATGCATTCTAGGTCCGTTATTCGATCTTAAAGAAGACTCTTTGCGGGTTCAAAAAATACACAAAGATTGAAGATGATCTTCGGTTCTTTGTTGCTATTAAGACTCAGATTTCAAATCTTAAAGATAACTCCCTTTATAAGCACTATCTCTACAAACTATGATTTGGTCAAGTATAGAGTGTTAAACTTGACCAGAAGAATCAGTCCCGTTGTTACTAACTCCTTGATTAGGATTTTAGATTTCATGCCCAACATTTGATTTAATGTCTCAAGGAGCTTGGTCCTGTGAATGCTTATGATTTTTGAAAAGATGAAGCCTTGAATGGATACTTTTCAACAAGTTTCTTGGTGATTTTATTCTTCTCTTTCTTGGGCCGATATTGATTAATTGGTAGCTTGGTAGTAACAGTTTCCCCTTACATTATGACGAAAAGAGAGCAAAGATCGAGTTTCATTGACTATATGGTTGGAGCCGAGGAATACAAGGCCAAAACAATGGACCTCTGTGCACTTGGAGCATGCAATATAAGATATGTAAAGGTGGTCTTTACTTTTGTTGGGGAAGGCATAAGAGGAAAATGGTTTTCACCTTTCAAGCTATCTCATTTAATGGCATGTTCTTGCTAGAGTGTTGTGCGCAATTGGGCCTAAAAAAAACAAAGGACCACTTAAACAACTTCAAGATTTGGGTTGATTTATGAAAGTCATTATGTTTCCCACATGTTTATACAGCAGGGAGAGATCACTCCACACAATGTTGCACAAGTTCTGAAATCATATGAAGATCCAAAACAAGCACTGACTTTCTTCACATGGGCAGCTCATAAGCCAAAATTCTTGCACCACACAGAGGTGAACAATTCTATGCTAGAAATTCTAGGGTCAGCATACATGTTCAATTCAATGACAGAAATTGTGGATCTGATGGAGAAAAAACATTGTAAGCCTAATTCCCTGACTTTTATAACAATTTTTTTAGGCCTTTGGGTTCAGAGGAGTTATCCAGCAAGCTCCTCTATCCCTGGAAGAGATGAAAGGATATGGGTTTGTGCTAAATAACATGTCATACAATGGTCTAATAACTCTACTGTTAAAATCTGGATTTCAAAGAGAAGCCATGGATGCATAAAAGAAGATGATATCAGAAGACTTGCACCCAACATCAAATTCTATTCTACACTTATGAGTTCCTGGGGAAAAAAGGGAGAAACAAGATAGATAACAAAACTTTTTATAGAAATGCAAAGGCTGGGATTGAAGCCCAATGCTTACACCTTCACAATCTACATAAAAGTTCTAGGGAGAGCTAGGAGAGTGGATGAAGCAGATGGTATGTTGAGACAAATGAATACAGAGGGCTGTGAATTGGATGTCATTGCCTTCACTGCATTTATGTATTCTCTTTGAAATGTTGGTAGATTGAATAAGGCAAGGGAATTGCTAAGTGAAATGAAGAGAAGAAAGTGCAAGCCTGATTCTGTCACATACAATACTCTAATCCACAAGTATGGTGATTTCAAACACATCAGTTTTGTCCAGGAGCTTTGGAAGGAGATGGAGGATAATGGGTGTGTGCCAGACGTGATTACCTTCACTACTCTTATCAATGCCCTCTTCACAACAGGAAAAGTTGATGAGGCCTTTGGAGCATTGGATAAGATGGTGAAGAAGGGAAACTCTCCCAATTTGATTACTTATAATTCTTTGATTATTGTGCTTCTTAAGACTAACAAATTAGAAGAATCACTGAAAATTTTGTAGCTAATGCATACTAATGAATGCAAGCCCACTTATTTTACCTATAATTTCTTGATGGATTACTATGTTATGAAGGGAAAGTTCAATGAAGCATATCAAGTCTTTTGGCAGATGAAGTGGAAGGGAATGTTCCTGATGTTGTTTCCTTCAATCTTTGTATCGATTGTCTTGGAAGAGTAGGAAAATTTAGAGAAGCGAAGGACCATCTTGAGGAGATGAGACAAGTAGGCCTTTCTCTTGATACGATTACATATAAAATGATGATAATATGCTATTCAAAAGTAGGGAAGGTTGATAAGGCCACTGAGCTTCTCTTTCAAATGATGAAAATGGAGTGTGATCCAAATGAAATGATATTTAACAGTTTTCTGAGTATTCTTTACAAAGAAGGTAGAGCAAATGAGGCATGGAAATTGTTCAACAAAATGCATTAACCTTCTCCAATTTGGAAGACCACAAACACATATTTGAAAATGGGCCATATTTAATGAATAATGTTGAATTATTCATGAGATTCTAGAAAGAGTGCTACAACCCATATAAGGAGTAATTTCTAGTAGATCCAATTTGGGTTCAGGTTTACTCTTTGCCTGAAGATTTATGGGAACCAGACATTCTTGAAGGTATAGGAAATTCCATCATGGATTTTTGAAAAATTCTAAAATCACTAAAAGGAGGAGGCACTCTTCACACACAAGGATTTGTATTTATATGAACATTTCCAAGCCACTCCCTAAATCTATAAACATTGAATATCATGATGATATTTGGTCACAACTATTAGACTACAAGCATGTACCATTTAAATGCAGGAGATAACATGAATATGGCCACTTAATTAGAGACTAACCATTAGTAATAATGGAAAACCATGAGAACAATAAAAGAACAAATTTGAAAGGTTTTCAAGAAGTTGTGAAAAAAAGGAAAGGGTGAAAAAACCCAATCGGAGAAACAAGTGCTGCCACCTAAAATGACAAAAGCCTAGGAGGTTCTCAACAAAAAAAGGTTCTTGGAATTAGAAGATACGAAAGAAGACATGTTGCCAATGGATGAACACATGGAGAAACCCATGGAGGTCAAATTCTAGGAGGAAAACCCTAGAGACAAATCTAATCCAAAGAGGAAAACTCCATAAGATTTGTCTGGTTTTCCAAAGATCAAGGAGGTGCTCATGGACACAAATTTGATCCTGTAGATGGAAGATAGATCAAATCTCCACAATACAGATAAGCGCACAATGATGGAGTTCATTAGCAGGTTGACAAGAGTTGAACTAGATGACATCCCAATGGAGCATAAACAACACTTTTATCATTTGTATTCTCAATGGTAGCAATACAACTAGATTCAAAAAGGGGATTCTAGAAATCCCAACCTAGTGGTAGAAGGCTCCTTGCAACCAAGTAAGAGTGAAGACCAAAACTTAGAAGAGTGTAGTAAAAATGGTAAGAATACTACAAGATAAGTTAAACAAAATGTGGATTAATGTTTGGTTTTGTTATATTCTTTCCACATAGTTAACAGGGGGTTTGAGGGGTACCCGTAACCCCACTTTATGGGGTCCGGGGCAGCG
>APFE030234582.1:73490-101996 GCA_000404065.3 Pinus taeda | reverse complement strand
GCCACCACGGGACACCCAATTGGAAGGAGACTTATGGACGAGATAGATGCCGAAGGCACCACCCGTCGAAATTGAGGGGATCTTGGACACACAGGTAGCAAAGCGTACACGGAGGAAAGAATATTTGAGATATTTGGTAAAATGGAGGAACCGTCCAGTAGAGGACAGTTCGTGGTTGACGGAGACATAAATCCAGAAGGCAGGCTACTCTGTTACAGACCTCATGGAACAGAGCCATGACTTTTTGTCACCCCGGGAGCCTGATGCAGGAGCATCCAGCTCTGAGGAGACTTAAAAGGCTGACAGTCTCACGAAGAATTCAGAAACAAATGGTCGTTTGTTTTAGCTGGACAAGTGTTGGGCTTGTCGGTCATTTGATTTTACTTTTACTTTAGTTTTTTTTTTATTTTATCTGTTGCAGTTATTTAGGAGACTGATTACAGGACAATTAACTAAATTAGTTCTTTACAGTTATAGCAGTTAGAATTAGTTTCATAACTGGCAAAATAGTTACTTTCTGTTAAAGTAGTTTTTCCAAGAACAGTTGAAAACATTTTATTTAAAAGCAGGAGGGACATCATTGTACGGGCTCTCTCTCTCCCCTGAAAAAGAAATAGAGAAAAAAATAATTATCTTTGTTTATCAGAAAAGAAGAACATACATTTGATTTCCTTCATTACTGTAAAAAAAAAATCGAATCACAAGATTATTCTGTGCCATCAAAATTACAAACTTAGAGTATTCTTTTATTATAGAACTTGCCATCGTGTGTGAAGTGTGTTAACAGCAACGACATAATAGAAAAAGCAAATGGACAAGGCGAACCAAGTACAGGCGGACGACCGAAGTCGATTTGATTTATAAACCGAGAACGAGGGAACAGTGAAGGGTCCCAGAAGCGACCCACAGACAAAAAAAATTTACATTCGGTAACGGAAAATCTACAGGTACTTTAAGAACTCGACAAACCCTCATAATATTGAATGCATGGAACGATAGTTACAGAGTCCGAGCAAAGGCTCATTATAAATCTTTCTTTTATTTTATATATACCATAGCGTCAAATATTTGAGAACAGAGACGTGAATTTCCATGCATCACTGATAATAACATATAAGAGCGAGAGTCAAATACTCACTGTAGAAAAGAATCCTTTAAATATATTGAACCGAGTATATATAAAGTACAGACAGAGATTCACTGTTGAATCAATGACACACACAGTGACAAACGCAACCAGACCAACTCAAATCATAACAGCCGAAACAGGACGCCGAGGGCTTGTGGTGCCCGAATACAAAACAACAAGAGGAGGGCTCGGAATCGTCGAGGAAACCCTCAAAGACTCGACCGAATACTCAGACGCCATCAACGGTTTACTCATAATAGAGTTATTCGAAAAGAGGACACCGAATAACCAGTACTCGAAGAGGGTTATTTAATCACAGGACACGAAAGCAAGAAAACCTCAGTCGGAAGGGATATTAACCCACAGGACCGAATTTGACAATTAAAGAAAAAGAACCTACAAGACATATAGCATCGACAGATAAACGTATTGCCTATGAAGTGGAATAGAGCTACCCGTTGACTGAAGCCTCGAAGCCATCAACGAGTTCGAGGAGCAGCATTGGCCATCGAATGATACAGGTGGGTATCTGTAAACAACAACCAAACAAACTGTGTTAGAAGCCGGAATATAGTCCTAAGCCGAGAACGAAGTAAAGACCAGGCAAGGGTTGATAAAAGGTTACCTGTACATGAGGAAGGAACTCGACACAACCAGAAAAAGACCACCATAACCTGCTGACAGTGGCGATAAAGCGTTAGGGACGAAATCATGAAAACCCAGGATGTTTATCATGGAGAGTAAGCTTACCGTGAAATCAGGAGAAGCGTGGAAGTCGGAGCGAGCCTGCCATTAGAAACAAACCAGACAAATTAAATTGAGAAGTGCAAACAGCGAGGGTATGAAATCCAAAACAATACGATATTTGCCAACAGTCCCATAGAAATACCAACAAACAGTAACACAACATTGCAGGTCTCGAAAGTGTTACCCACAGTCTCCAAAACGACGGTAAATCACGGTGAAGTCGTCACTGAACCTCTGGAGCAGAACCCCGAGGTCTTTCCGCAGGCGCAGACAGAGTGCCTCCAAGCAAAATGAAATGAGGAAATGACAAGTGAAACGCGGCAACGTTAAACAAAAGATTAGGAACCGGCAGGTGTGGTCCTGTAACCGGAAGGGCGGGTTAAAACCCTAAACCCAAACCACGAGGCGTCGTACCGTGGGAGTAAACTCAGCATTAAAGTCATACCGGACGCGTAATAAAAACTGAATAGGTGTAACCAAACGGCGGGAGCCATCATTAGGGGGACTCATGCTCTTGAAATTAGAAAACATCCACTGAAAATGGTATCGAGATCAATGGAAGTTGGCCTCCTTTAATAAGAGAGATTATGACCGCCAATACATCTCACGTATAGCATATCACTTAATTCTCCTATCCTTGAAAGATAACTATCTAATCTTATATTATAAATAAAATTAAAATATATATTTGAAAATACTATTTTATTGCATGATATTATTTATATTTCTTTTATATTAAATATGGTTAACTTTTTGAATGTGGGAAAAGGCATGTGTAAAGAAGCTATTGGGACTTTAACTATATAGTCAAATTGATTCACATAGGTGATATGCCTAGTGTATTTATTTAGAAGCTTACTTCTACACAAGGTGTCATAAAACAAGTGACCTAGTGATAGCATTTATTGCATGTAGTTTATATCTAGAAAAATACAAAAAAGAAAAAGCATATACTTTTATAAGAATACATTTTTATTTTTAACTAAAATTTAAAATAGTTTTTATTTGCTTTTCTCTTTATATTTTTAAAATAAAAAATAATTAATTAATAAATTTTAAATATTAAAAATTATTAAAAATATTTACAATACTATAATTTTTTAAACAATAATAATGATTTAACCAACTATATAGTTGAAGTAAAAATAAAATAAAATATATATTAAAAATAATATTTTATTGCATGAAATTATTTATATATAATTTTATATTATATATGGTTAATTTTTTTTAATGTGGGAAAGGGCATGTGCAACAAAGCTATTTGAGAACTTTAACTATATAGTCAAGTTGACTCACATAGGTTATATTCCTAGTGTATTTATTTAGAAGTAGACTTCTACATAGTGTGTCATAAAACAAGTGACCTAGTGATATTATTTTTACATGTAATTTATATGAAGAAAAATACAAAAACCAAAAAGCATTGTAATCAGTTATATTGCTACCAAGTGTCTCTTGTTTTTACAAGGTATCTATGACATACATATACTCCATATTAAGTACTAAAGCAATGTTTTTGTTATTACACTTTTTTAATTTGTTATTGTAAATATCATTTTATTATTTTTAAATGTAACATTAATTTTAATATTTTGTTTTAAGATTTTTGTTTTATGGCGCCACAAAATTTAAAATTTTCAAAATAATATAATATATAGAAATCGTGTTCAAGATACATTTATTATTTCTAAATATAGAGCTAAATGACAACGTGTCCTCTGCCAACAAGGAATCTAGATTTAAAATTTCGCATGTGATTTCCTCGGATTTTGCTAACGAATATTATATTTAATTCTTACCAGTCCAACCGTATCTCTATTTATAATTCGTTATATTTAATTCTTACAATTCATGCCTTATCGCTGTTATATTTAATTCTAATTTCTTACAACTCCGGCCTTCTCTCTATTTATATTTTCCTCTCCCCTGGTTTTATTCAACACCTCATCTCGTTTGTGCTTCATTTCTTTGTTTCTCGAATTGTTTTTGAGTGTTTTTAGGGACGATACCAATGGCTGCTTCGAACTCCATTTTAGTGTTGGGCGTTTGCATTTTGGCCCTCTTCCTGCTATCTCCTGTAACAGCAGTCTTCAGACGAACACCAGAACCACAACCGACGCCATCAGGTAAAATACCTTAAAGTGTTTTGTTGCATTTTCGCCCTCTTCTTACTGCTATATCCATTAACAGGCATAAACGATGATGGTGCCTCTGGAAAACCGGCAGACAACGGCGCCTACTTCAGGTAAAATACAACTGAATCAGTAGAGTCGTTAAGCAAAGTTGAAAAGCTTAGTGTTGCTCGCTTAGGACAAAAGTGTCCTATAATTTTTTGAGATGTTTTATTTTGAATATTTAGGGTTTTTGAAAAAATTGATTAACACTTTTAGGGATCACTTATAATTTATAATTCATATATGTGATTCTAGGTAATTCAATTCGAAAAACCAAAAACAAAATCTAGTTAAACTATGAAAAAATATTAATTTCTTATTGACTATAAAACTGTTTGATGTGGATGTGTTTATTGCCAGCAGCCCTGGGCAGGTGCATAGGTTTGGGGAAGAAGACTGCGACTGCTGCGATTATTATCACGACTTTTGCCTCCAATGCTGCCAGACTTAGATAAAGCCAGACTCCATTACTGTTTAAGTTGGTTTGGGAGTTAATAATATGTGAAATAATTTTGCCTGTTTTAGTTTTGATATGCTTTAGTCATTTTTATGACTAGATTATTAAATGTTTTAGTGATTATTTTTATGTTATTATGACGGGGCTTGGCCATTTGATAATTTTGACATGACTTAATCACTTTGATAACTAGATTGTTAAATGTTCCAGCGGTTAGTTTTATGTCATTATGGCAAGCCTTCGCCACTTGACTGGGTTTATTAAATGTTTCCATGTTCATAACTCAACATATTTCAATTTTCTTTTATGGATTTCTATTTAAATTCAAAGGTATCCCGTGAAAGAATGTTAAGTGAGTTTAAAAAATGATATAAATTTGCATGTTTGAAAAAAAATTAATTTTGATTTGCAATGGTATGATATTGAAATATTTGTCTTATATTAGATATTGATTTCTAATATGTTGTCTCTTATGTGTTTATATAAGATATTAAAACATTTTTTAAATTTATATATCAACTTTATATCCAGAATTAAATAAATTATACATCTATAACATATTAAAATTAAATAATATTTTGGTTTCTATATATAAAATATAAAAATATAAAAATTTTATTTAAGATGAACATTGAAATATTTGTCACACATGAATATAAGAAGTATAGGAGTTCAAATATTTTATTTAAAGATGATATTGAAATATTTTTAAATAATAAGAAATATAGGATATTTTTTTTTTTTCAGTTATTTATCTCTCTTGATATAAAATTATGTTGCTATGGATATTGAATATTTTATTTATGGCTTACACTTTTTTGTTATTAATATTTCTTTTTTTAGATATTACATGTATGTTTAGCATGAAATGAATCACAAATTTCCTTCCTACTAGGTGTAAGATTGCACCTATCAACTTCATATTGAGTAGGGAAGAATTTATAAATCTCCATGACACTAAAAAAAAATGGAGGCAATTATAGAGGAAATTAGAGTTTTTCGCTATAAATTGTTTTATCTTTATATATAAATATGATGTAAAATTAAGGATGGGATTGAAGTTCCCTAGATGGGGTGTTTGTTGGAGGAATGAGGGGCATAATGTCATCGCCCCAACATGCATTAATGGATAGGACATGGACTTAAACCCCACTAGTATTATTTAGGGCCAACCACCCTTACTATGAGTGTTGGAGATCTCACACAACAATTTCATTTCAAGGTAAAACTTTAAATGCTTGTTTTAGGTAGAGGACACTATTATCCATAGCCTGTAATATTAAGGATCCATTGTCATTGAATGATAGCTTTCTTTTTCTTATTGCAAAGGGAATGGCATAATATCTTCTCAAAATAAAGAATGTGAAAAATTTGGTTTCATGGTCTTAGATGACACCAGAGGGGAAATCTCCTATAAATAAATGTTTTGTGAGCCACATTATCATTCTTTATGGTTCAAGAGTTCTCATGAAACAACCACTATGAGTAGGTGTTCATTTACTCTGGGTTCTTACCTATTTTTCACTCACCTATTGTTTGGCTGAGCATGGAGGCTCTATCTCTATCAATTTCTCTTTGATTCTCCTCCTCAAAAAGTCTTATCTGTACTAGCATTTTCTTCTTATTTTCCTTTTTTCTTCCTCTTACTAATTGAAATATTATAAATATATATGGGGGTTCCTTCATTTTCTCAATTTTACGCTCTTACCCCTACATATCATTCAACATCATTCATTGTTTTCCTATTGTTTTTCCATCATTATCATCACATTTCCCTTTCTCTGATGTTCAGTTTCTAGCTTACCTTAACTGTGGAACTTCCACAATTAGTATAAGACATGAAATTTAATCATAACATATAACATTCCTCCAGCACCTTCCCCAAACCATCCCCCCACAATGTTTTGATCCATAGACCATTGGGAACCATCCTCTCTGACCACCCCAAAATCATTTTCCCTACCATTGTTCAATCTCAAGTTATTTCTCAACACAGTCTCCATGTAGTCCTTCAACCATGAGCAAACGATGGCACTTCAATGGATGCAACAATAGATGCATCAAAATCAAATTTGCAATCACACGATTCTTGGATAACAAGATAATTTATACATATATAGAAGAAATAAAATACATGTGAACAAAATTTATCACAAAATTGGTAAAATATCTAGATCTCTCAACTATCGCAAGGTAAAATCAAGGAAACCCTAGCCACCATTAAATATCCAAAATAATCTAGTATCAATAGCAACAAGTCCTCCCTTGGATTCAACAAAAAATTATAACATATGATCTTAAGACTAGAATTATTTTCTTCCCTGGGGTTTGTGATCCCTAGCCATGCTCCATCACACAAGTGGATGGAAAGGCGACCATAGCCCTTGTATCCATATGTACTTGTCCATCTTAAGTTTGTGTCCTTGAGATCTTGGCCTTCAACTATTACATCAATTTAAATGACACCTACATGGAACATCATCAAATATATAGTAACCAACTTGCCTTCTCATAAAGGAACCACAACATGCTCAAGAGTCATCAATTTCATCTCATGATTATCTTTTCCTAGCCTCACAACCCATAAGAAAATATTCTTAAAATAATTGAGGGTGTTAGCTCCATTTTTCATGTCTTCTATTAGGTTAGAAAATATAGTATTACAACAATATCCACCATATTCATCACCATGGACTCCAACAAATATATTTTCTTCTCTAGGATCTAGATGCATAACATAAACACTAGCATCACATGAAGAAACCTGAAATTCACACAACGGAAATATTTTCATGAAACACATATCTCTCTCTCACATTTTCATATTATGGGGCTTTTTCATGTACCTTAATGTGATACTAGGGTTTCCTCATGAACAGAGTATAATGATAACAAAGTAATAAACATCTATATTTCCCCTTATATATAAATAGGTGAGGGAGGCTAACATAATAAGGATATAATTCCATGCAAGTGAAACACCCTCATAGAATGAACCTCCTTGGTATCAACAACCCACCTCAAAGATGGTGCACTCTTTAATAAGTTATTCGAAGCCTTTTTCTTCCATGTTTTACTCTCAAGTCTTCACATGAAAGATGATTTTCCTCTAAGTATGTCCCACATGTCCCCAATATTATTTTGATGTTATTAGTATACTGAGAACCACATTTCAGAATCCCCGTATTTTCTTCGAAAGCTAAATTATTTTACTAGATCCTTATGTTTCATGTTGCATTTCCATTCACGTCGTAAAAGTATATTTTCATGAACTAGCTATATTTGTCAACAATTACCCAAATACATGTAAGATAAATCCTTGAGGTCAACCATATAGAGTGTTACACTTTTCATCCCTCCCCTATAATAGTATATTTCTTATTATTCTTTCTCAAATATGATCATTAATGTACCACCATAAAGAATGTAATAATAATTTAACAAAAATTACACAAATTTGTGCATTTGAAAGGATCATATTATTGTTATATTATGCTTGTAATAAATTTCCAATATTTTCTTAATTTTATTTATATCATATCAAATTTTCACTTAGGTACTCACATATGACTACCTATACAAGGTGTATTCTAAAATTCACACCCATTTCATGTTAATGCATGACCAATTTAATGATGATACCATATCACTCAACTACTATACTAATGTCATCAATCATATACCTTGAGCCAAATTCACCTTAACCTAGACATGGGACCTTAGCTCGATGTCTAGTACATGAGTGGGTTCCTTAGGCACCCTCTCCTAGTGGTTCGTAGGCATTGGTATTTTTTTTCATGGATATAAAAAAAATTTGACAAATGTATACAGGTTCTACTCTTTAAAGTGTTTCGTAAAATCCAACACCTTGTGTCAAATTTTCATCACCGTCTACTAAACAAGACCCTACCTACAAAGACATATAATAAATCATTTTTTGGCCTATTAGAGGCTATGAGGTGGGTGCTCCTAGATGTAAATTGGTGCTAGGACTCCAACGTAATTGATAGTTACCAAATAGAGTTTTAGTTTTTATTTTATGGATAGTTTCATCTCACTTCGTTGAGTCATTCAAATACATAATGTGAATTTTGTCTGACGGTGTAAAAACAAAACAGAGTACCAAAATTGAGTTTCGTGAGCTAAGGAAAGTGTTTTTTCCCAACGAACATGCAAGAACATTACTCATCATCGCTTGAGTGAGTATTTTGCAAAAGCCACCCCTGCAATATTTTTGTTGGCCTTTAGTAAACCGTAGCTTCAAATATCCTCAATAAATCATTTTATAGCCTTTGAAATCCTAGGAGTGTTGTTTCCCAAGCTATAACGTATTGCCATAATTCCACTCAAACCAATAGTTTCCCCATTTGAGTCTTGATTTTTATTTTATATCCAATTGCATCATAGTTGCTAGATTCATTTAAGGACATATTGTGAATATTGTTTGTTTGTATAAAAACCAAACCAAACTACAAAAAAAAGTTACATAAATTTTGAAAAAATTTATTTATCAAAGGCCCATGTGAGAAAGCTACCCACAAGGCTTGAGAGAATTTTGCAAAATCCAAACCCTTACGGAAAATTTACATTGATTTTTTGTCAATAACACCATAGATCTAAAGATCCTCAAAAAATTCAATTTTTGAACTGTGGATTTAGTGTGTGGGGGTGTCCCTAGTTGTATCTCAATACCAAAAGTCTAAAGGAAACAACAATTTTCCCATTTGAGTCTCGGTTTGAATTTTATGGTGAGCTACAACTTGCTTCCAAGGTCTATTTAAGGACATATTGTGAATTTTTTCCAAGGGAATACAACTAGAACCAATAAGAAGAAAAGAATTCGTGAGCTCAAGATTATCTTTTTGGTTAAGGTCCATGCAAGAACACTAGCTATAATTGCTCGAGTATGTTTTATTCAAATTCCAACCCTTGGAGAAATTTTGAATTGATCTTTATCGGAAAAAAACTCTTGATGTGAAGGTCCCCAAATAAGTCATTTTTCAACCTATGTAATAAATCGGGGGTGGAGGGTGTCCATAGTTGTAACTTAGTGCGATGAGTCTAAAAAAACTAGTGGTTTTACCATTTGAGTCTTGCTCTGAATTTTATGGCAAGTTACAACTCACTTCCAACAGACATTTAAGGATAAAGTGATTATCTCTAACGGTATAAAACCTTACCAAGTAGCATAAAAAAGTTTTGTAATATCAAGTATTTTTATTTAGAAAAGTCCCACGCAATCACACTACCAATGTTTTCTTGAGCAAGCATTCTACAATGTCCAACCCCCTGTGAAAATTTTGAATATATTTACTGAAGAAATCCTAAGTATAAACATCCTCAAATAAATCATTTACTCAACGTGTAGAGTCATTTGGATAGAGGTATTAATAGATGTAAATACGTGCTAGGAGTCCAACAAAACCAACAACTTTCCCATCCAAGTCACAATTTGAATTTTATAGTGAGTTTGCAAAGCTTCCAAGGGACATTTAGGTACATATTATGAATTTTGTACTGGACTATAAAATCCAAACTAAGTAGTATAAATGAGTTTTTTTAGATTAAGAATTCATGTTTTAATAAGGCCCATGAAAGCACACTACCCATGACTCCTTGAGTGAAAATTTTTAAAAATGAAAATGATGTGAATTAGATCAATATATTATTTTTCATATAACTGGTTGCATTTTGAGTGGAAAAAATTGAGGAATCATCTTGCAAGGTCATTTTTAGAAATTGATTGAGTTTCAAAAATTTGGATGAAAACATGAGGAGGCATTAATTTTAGGCCTTAAATACCTTTTAAGTTATCAATATTACTTTGGACCTAGATTCCATAATTTAGACATTGATGCCATTACTCCTTTTGGATGTTGACCTATCAAAATTAACATGCATAATTTGAGAAAATGCCACATCTACCCTTGTTACTCATTGAAAAGGAGATAATCGCATGGGAACTATAAAGAATACTCTAGAAGGGTCAAGTTGTAACTCATGTTAAGGGTTGAATGGGGAAAATTTAACTCCTTGCTCATTGTCAAGTTACGATATAATTAGGAAACTAGGAGGAAAATATATTTTATTCTAGTTGAGTGCTTTTTGTTTCATGCACAAGTGTTGTAGTTGAGAGTGGATAGAAAAAGAGAAAATAGAAAGGGTTTGTATTCTATATTATCCCATGATCCCGTGGTCTCACTTCTTTTTACATACATCCATTTACATTCAAGGGAAGAGATAGTACAATAACCTCACCTTCCAACTACGTATTTCCCCATAAGTTTTTCCTAAATCAAATATTTAATCCTTATATTTGTTACTAATTGTATTCATGTATGTTATCTATTTTCCATATTTCATATATTCCATATATAACCATGACACCATATTTAACAAATCCATAAATACAAGGAAAAGTTAACCCTCAAAGTGTAGATTTTATATTTTTACAAACAATATAGTATATTTGTTGTGATGAACTATCTACTTGAATATCCATGCCACTTTATGGATCATATATAGAACATTTATTTAGATATATTGTGGGAGTTACAAGGTATATATATCTATTAATATGAAAGTCATAAAACCCTATCCATGGCAGATAAATATTTTAATAACCATCAAGATCCTACAAATGAAATGTTTGTGCAGCTAGAAGCATAAGTTAGAGATATAAACCCTATTGTGGTGAGCCTCTTGATGGTTGCCCTAACCAATAATGTTGCAATCTTCAAATAATATGTAGGTTCTATCGTAGAGGTCGGATAAGAGGGGAGGTTGGGAGACTAGGAAGAACCAAAGGGGAAGTCTATGAAAGTACCCAACAAGGATAAACCGACTTTGAGTTTCATGAACCCTAATTTTCCCTATTGAGCCGTCTAAAATTCCAAAAAAAGTTGTCACATGTCCACTGTACTGTCAATTCCTGCTGATGTCAATTTTCATTGTAGCTTCTTAGAGCTAATCACATACCACCACGTGTCCTACTAGAGGAGAGAGAATAGGTCCCAACAAGCATTGGTTTTGTAACAAAGTCCTTTCTTAAATATGCTACGCATCCATAAGAGCTTTTAACAACATCGAGAGTTCAATATATTGTAACTTCAAGTGTTAAGAAGTTCTAAGGTTCTGATGGCTTCAAATTTATGATATTTCAATAACCTCCAAACTTTGATATCCCAATATGCTCTGACCTCTGAACTCCGATATTCATCCTAAATCTCTACTAATTGCCGATATTTTGGCTTGCTTGGGACTTCAAGATCCTGACTTCGACAAACCATAACATTTGATACAGGAGGCCATTTTTGGACATCAACACACCATTGGAAAGATATTTTAGAGCACTTGCCAATGAAGAATGTTCAATGTAGTCTTTGGTCCCTTATGATACCTACTAAATTATAGAAAAATTGTTTCAACTCTTTTCTCCTTGACTCTTTTTCTTGTGCCTAGAATCTTGAACACCCAATCACCATAGTCATAGTGTTATGGCTTCTCTAGTCAACTAGCCACTATGACGATTCTCTAT
Organism: Pinus taeda; assembly: GCA_000404065.3. Lineage (NCBI taxonomy): Eukaryota > Viridiplantae > Streptophyta > Pinopsida > Pinales > Pinaceae > Pinus > Pinus taeda. The sequence continues at coordinate 89,949 of APFE030234582.1, read as the reverse complement.
AGAGCATTGCATCAACCATGGGATTCCTCCTCTAGTCCTAATCACTCTGCTAATCTGGTTGACATTAAAAACAATAGACTCATAACCACTAGAAATCTAGACAAACGCCAATTGTCCAACAATATCCCCCTTTGGCATTGACGGAAAGATAATATGCTCTCCCTAAAGCTAGGCATTCTCTTCTCCGATTAATCTCCCCTTGAATCTAGGCATGGTATTATTTGATGCCCCAGTAATATTCTCCCGCTTTGGCATCAATGGAAACGAATAATTATTGAATATGCCCCCTAAACCATTGCAACCTACTCTTCCATCATTCCCACATGATGAGTGGCTGCCAACATCTACCATAATGGAGTCATTTGGAAGGAGTAAAAACTCCTAACTATTTCCTAAGATATTCAAATGGTTCTCTTGTGAGTGGATTAGTAAATATATCTAAAAGGTAATATTTAGTGGCTATGTATTCAAGTCTGAAAACATTGGTTGCAATGTTTTTCCTTAAGAAATGGAAGTTGATAAGAAAATGCTAGGTCTTCGAATGCATGACATGGTTTTTATAGATACTGATGGCAGTTCTATTATCACATATGATTGGAATAGGATCAGTAGAATCTACTTGAGTATATTCTAAGGTATTCTTCATCCCTATAATTTTTGTGACTCAGGTAGTAGCAACATTATACTCTGCTTTAACAGTTAATAAAGAAATGGATGCTTGTTTCGTGTTGACCCATGACACCAAGAATTTGCCCAAGAAGAAGGCTCCATAGGAGGTTATGTTTCTGTCATCAAGACTTCCATATTAATCAACATCAGTGTAGACCTTCAAATTAAATTCTTTGCTCTTATCGTACCACAATCCATATTTTGTTGTTCCTTTACGATATTTGAAAATCCCTTTGAGATCAAAAACATGAATTTCATGAGGGAAGGCCTGAAATATGACCACAAGGCCCACAACTTGCATGATGTCTAGCCTCAAAGCTGTAACATACAACAAGCTTCATATTGTCGGTCTATATACAATCTAATTTACCATTGTTGTTTCATCTTCTTTTCATAATTTGTAGCCTGTAACCATAGGTGTGATCACTAGATTTCAATATCCCATTCCAAACTTCTTCAGAGTTTCTTGAATGTATTTGGATTGAGAGATGAACACTCTACTTGGAGACTATGAGATTTGCGAACCTAGGAATAAGGACAACTCACTAATGATGGAAATTTCTAAATGTGACTAAATACATTTTTTGAATTGATTCCCCAATTGTTCCACGTCACTACCAAATATTATGTCATCGATATATACTATTATTGGGTTGATTATCGGATACATCTTCAATAATTGGGTTAGCAGGCTTAGGGTATGTTCTAGAAAGAATATGTACAAGGGTGGTATTGATCTTGCCTTTGTTGGGTTGTTTTGTATTTTTATGTCTGTTTGTTTCAGGGATATCAATTATTCTGCTCCTCAGATTATATTGCTTGTGGACTTCATAAATGGCTACATCATATCCCTTCCTAAAATCAAATGATTCACGTGACTGAGTTTGGAATTGTTTAAGAATGTGAGCTTCTTCATCCTCTTGGGTCAAGAAAAATTGTTGTTCATTATTGAGTCCCATCAAATCGATTTGAGTATCTTCGGTCATTTCATCAGAAGTTGAGGCTTCAACATAATTTTCCTGTAATGGGGCCCTAATATTTTGGTCAGGCCCAGTCTTTCCATTGTTCTTGTTTTGGTTTTTCCTAAAATTTGGATTTCTCCCAGTATTGCTTGGTTGACCATCCCAAGGGGATTTCCTCTTGATTGTTTCTACTCTATCTCCTAGCCTATCCATTCCTTTAATAGTGGCATCCTATTTCTATTCAAAGGCTGAAGGTTCTTCTTTCAAAGATATCCTCCTTCCACTTCTGGCTTTAGCTCGTTTGGATATCAGGTTGGGTTCAACACTGACAACTATACTTTGCATATCTTCTAAAGTTCGAGGAGCTCTCTCCCTAAGTTGGTATGCCAAAATAGAATCAAATCCATCAGGGAATTTGATCAATGCAAAACTTGTAGGAGGTTTGGGATTTCAAGGAATAACATTGTAAACATTATTGAACCTAGTGTAGTAATCTTACACAGTTTCTTGTGTTCCTCTCTTCAGGTCTTCATATTTTGATAAAATCTGGAGAGGATCTTTCTTCTTTTCCCATCTATTTAAGAATGCTCTATAAAGAGCTTCTAGGTTATTTATACTATTTGCAGGAAGGCCTCTAAACCAGGTTCTAACATCTCCAGTCAGACTTTGAACAAATATTCTCATTCTGACAGCAACTGTATCAATTTCATAGATCTCAAAGTAGTGTGTCATTTTTTTGGTATGTTATTGTGCACTATAAGTACCAAAGCCATCAAAAGGAGTGATTTTACTTTGATAGTCTTGGGGCGTAGCCCCTGGGTTGGTAGGTAATACCAGAGGAGTATATATGTTTTCCATTACAGTAGATTGGGTTGAAACAACAGCTGGGGTTGGTCTTCGAGTGGTGGATGGAGGGGTGGAAGGGGTGGCTTGAGGTTGGGATGTCTAAGGTGATGATGATGAACTTGGAAAGGTTGTAGTGATCATAGAAAGGTTCGGTGTTCCTAGTGTTCCTTCAGAGGTAAGCTTAGATTGAATGGAGTTCTGTAAATGTTTGTCAAGTTGTGAAGTGACAACTTCAAGTTGTAAGTTTTCAATAAATATTGGGTCATGAACTCTGTGCGCTAACCAAGAGTTAGAAAAGGTTAGAAATAAAGAGGTTTCAATAAATTCATCAAAGGGTTCGTCCTCAATGTAAATTGACTTCACAGGATAGGATCTTGATCTGTATGGAGGTCGAGAACTAGTAGAATTGTCTTGGCTTTCTTGTCTCCTAAGAATCCTAGGAATCAGATTGGGATTTTCAAACGCAGGTGGTGGATTTAGATCAGGATTAGCTCTGGTGTAATCAATCCTTTCTGAAGCTGGGTTTCTAGGTGTATTTTTTTATTTTTGTTTTTCTCTAAATGGGTTTGACAATACAAATTGAACGGTTTATTTAAGAGGCTTTAGATATGAGATTTGAATTTTCTTAAAGACTTATTTGATAAGAGGAACTGATCAAGTATTGAAACCAGATGTTCAATTCATAAACTAGACTGGAGACAGACTGAAGAAACATTCATTTACTCATGCAATTGTAAAGCAAGAGCAGTTCAAAGGCTACCTGACTATCCTCAGGCAGCATATTTACTTTATAAAGTAAACAATAGTAAAAAACAAATTATTCAGATCCCCGGTGGAGTTGCCACTATGCTATCACTCAGATTTTCCTTAAGTTGTTGAGAAGAGGAAAAGGATCCGAGGTAACCACAAACCAGCTTTTAGATACATAATCTAGCCAATATGTATCCACAGAGGGCTCTCTCTTTAAGTTTTAACTTTGTTTTCAAAGATATTAGGCTAGTTGTTAAGTTTAGGAGTGTTTTTTGAGTTTGGGTGGTGAAATTCAATAGCAGAGGGGTAGGACTAACTAGTTTAGGCCTTTGGGCTAACGGAGTCAAAGAAAATGGCTTAACTAGATTAGGTTTCTTAACAAAGGATGCTTTCGCAGGGCAAGATGGTCAAACAGGGAACAAATAAAGACTTAGAATAAATGGAATGGTTTCAAAATGGGTGAACGACAGTTAAGAATCCTTCAAACTATTTGAAAAGGGAACTTATCTAATTACTAATAAAACGTAGTTAAGTATTCTTTAATAAATAATCAAAATGAACGAACTAGAAAATAGGATCAATTAATATTTCACTGTTTATCCTAATTCAGAAGAAAACATAGAGAACAATAATGATTGAAAACAGAGTGCAATCAAGCATATTCCAAATTACTCTTTTTCATTTATCATTCAGATATGAAACATAGATGATATAAGAAACAAGGAAAACATTAAAACACAGGGTATAGAGGACTTATTGATCCGGTGTTTGATTCGAGAAATCTGTGGAAAGTCCTTTGCATCAATTCTTTATCCAACAAGCCATACAAAAGTTGGTCCAACAACACTTTATCCCAAAATAATCAATATTACAGTAATGTCTAAGAATCCACACTTGATACTCCAATTGAGGAAGTATTTATAAAAAATAATTTACAAAAAATATCTCATAACAGAGTGAGATATATTCTAGGATGACTATGAATAGGTTATAAGAAAATAGAGACAACTAGTCTCGAAGATAAGAGAAAAACTAAACGGATGTTGTGCTGTTCCTATTATTGCTGAGTGTGCTGGAGGCAGGCCCTATGATTTGGCTTGCTGTTGTCTTCTTTAGTAACTCTATGCTGGCTGCTATGTTTTGATCTTTCTACTAATACACTTTACTTGTGTCTGATACTCTTTACCTGTTGATCTCTTTTCATCCCTTTTTTTATCCCTTTGACTAGAGTAAAAATCAGAATTCACCTTTCACCATAGATTAATTATAAAATTTCAAGCATTTCTTCCCACCATTTCGGTTGTGGTATTCTAGTTTTCTGAACCCTTCTAAGATTTTCATTTGTCTCTATATATATGAATAATGTGGGCTGAATTGGGAACAAGTGTTTCAGCTCATGCTTGACATAGAATAAGTTCTCTAAGCTGTCATAAAGAACTTGGCCTGTGGGGGGTGCTTTTATTTTTGATGCACTTGTTAATGAGCTAGCTTGATTGCCAACATATTTATTCAATTTATCCACATAATCTCTATGCTTCATTAATCTATCATTAATCACTAAAGGACTTGGAAGCGCTTTATTTTGCAAAATGGAAAACTTCTCCATGAAAGCATTAATCTCTACCAGCATATCATGACATATTTTTTCCAAATTCTACATCAAATTTTTCTTGGTTAACACCATTTTCATTTCCAAAATGGTTTATGTTCTATCTGTGATGCCAAGTGCTTCGAGCTATTCACTATTCTTGGTATTCAAAAAATGTACGAGCCTCTTGGATTCATCAGGAATTTGTCCTAATTGTGCATTTGTCTTTTGAATTTCTTCCTGTGCTAACTTCACTAGATTAGTCTGGTCAAAAATTACTTGAATGGATGGCCAAACATCATTTATGGATTAAGTGATGTTTCCCCAAAGAATTCTCTTGATTTCTGCCAGAAGCTTGTCAAAATTGAGATCTTTTTCTAATGTTTTCACTTTATTTTCTAATGCTTTAATCTCCCTTATTTTTTCCACAATGTTTACCTATGAGAGATCATATTTTCTTTCCATCTTAGAAAATTGTTCTTTTACCTATTTTAGCTCTGAAACTTGTAGTTTCATGTCCCCCATTGACTTTATTAATTCCTCTGTGCTCAAATTAACACTATTTCCCTGTGTTGTTCCTGTGGTTGTTGTACCTGTGACCACCTTTGTTGTGGCTGTTGGGATGTTTGGAGCTAGTGTTGTTTCAATTGTGGAAGGGACTGTTGTTGAGACTATTGGTATTACATTAGGAGGATGAGAGGTTGACTCTCCGTGCTTGTCCTTCAATGCTTTTTCTAATGTCTGCTCTATTTCATTCAATCTTTCATTGAGTTTTAAGAGGAGATCCATCATCTCTTCTTCATATTTTTGCTTTATGACCTCATCAGTTTGTGGATGCCTTGAAGGAGGCGGCGTTAGCTACTTCCTCAAGGTAGCAATATCTTCATCCTTATCTTTTATTAATGCTTCTATACCCTTCACATCTTTGGGATCATGTCCCAATCCAATGATGATTTCTTCTAATGATTTTATTCTGTTATATTTAGCCTCAGAGGAGGCTTTTTCTAAGTTTAGCTGGGCAGTTGTATTATCCAAAAAAATTTGTAGCCTGTGGGCCATCATTGCCTTACCAGTTAAGGTTGAATAAATCATTTCTCCAGTTTGTTTATGTAGTTCAATTTGATCCATAGGATGAATATCCTTTGTTAAGACTTCCAAATTTGTTCTGAGGTAATCTGCTGTTGATTGACGTAGTTGTACCTTTGGCTTGAAGTAGCTCATTATCATTTTGGATTTTTTAATGTCATAGGCTGACATTAATCTTTGCTAATTTGTGGGGGCCATTTTTAAATATTGATTGTAAATTTGAAGCCTCAATGGATCATACTCGGCCTTTATTTCTGTGAATGTTTTTTTGATATCTAAGGCCTTTTTACCTGGTGGCCTAAGGGATGATACTTCTGCACTCTGTTGTCTTTCTAGTGAGCTAGTGGATGTTCCTCCCAATGGGAAAGTTTGCTGGCTAACTACCCTTTCTTCTCTTTCACTATCTATAGTCTCTTCAACTATTTCCCCTTCTGAAAGAGGGTTCAGTCTTTGCCTTTTTGTCCCAAGATATCCTGAAGGTCCACTGGTTGGGGTAGTAGTTTCCCTGTCCCAATGAGGATGCTAACTTTTTTTTTTAATAAGAACAAAATTAAAAAAAAAAAAAAAAAAAAAAAATTGAAAATTTTAAAAAAAGAAATTGAATTTGTTAATAATTTCTTTTGTTAAATAAAAAACACAAATTTGATATATGAAAAATAATTTTAATTAAATGTTTTAATGTGTGTATTTAAATTAAAAATGAAAATTTTATAAAAACCAATAGTTTTTTTTTAATCAAAAACAGAATTTTTTTACACATTTAAAGTGTTTGTTAATTTTTTTTTTGTTTTTAATTAAAAAGACATATATTTATAAAATTTTCATATTTTTTTAAGGTCCTTTTTCCTAACAATTTAATTATTTTTTTTTTAGTTTTTAAATGCTTTTACTATAATTTTTACTACTTTTTCAAATTTTCTTCGGGTTAATTCTCTATTTTTGTTTAATCCTAGTTTGTTTTTAATTTTTTTTCCTAGTTTTTAAACTTTCTATTTGTAGTTGCTTAACTTGATATCTATATTATAATATATAATATTATATAAAAATATATATATATATATATATATAAATATATAATATTTTCCAATTCATTTATGCCTTATGAGATAATTTTTTTAACATTTTTATTTTTTTGAGTCCTTTTTTTATATATATTTTTAATTTGTGTTTTTTAACTAATCAACATTTAAAAAAACAAACAAAAACAACTTGAAAACTCGTTAAGTAATCATAATTTAAAAAAGAATAGACATAATAAATTTTAAAGTGTGAAAAATAAGTCATCTAAAAAAAAGGTATGCTGCATCAACACGTTGCATCTACACATTTCAAAATCAGCATGAAAATCACTAATATTTAAAAACAAATATTTATATTCGATACATAAGAAAATTTAATATATCAAAAATATGCTCCCAAAAAAAGAAGTGTATTCCGCTTAACCACTTTTGAAAATCGGTTCACGTTTTTACTACCCCTATGAAATGGGTAATCGTAATTGTTATTTAAAATGCCAAAAACTATGCTCTAAAAAACATATTTGTGTTCCGCATCGCCTCTGTTCAAAATCGGGTCAATTTTTTGCTATCTCTACGAAACAGGTAACAATATCAGTTCCCGTTTCAAAGTTTACATTGTTCAGAGCTCACATCCGTAGATCCTTATTTCTGTATGGTTCTTGTATAGGTACCAATCACCTATTATGTATTGCTTGGAGAGCTGGAGGATCTTCTTTATATCACCACTCATCCTAGGAGGGGAAACTCCTATTAACAAAGTGGTTGCAGGATGCACAAATAGATCAATGAAATCATTGTAGGTATAAGGGGACTCAGGGGATTTATGAAAAATGGGACTCCAAAAGACAACAGACCATGGATTTCCTTTGGTGTCAAGTTTCTTTACAAGGAAAGGAAAGTTATCTAACTGATAATATAACATAAGATGATAGATGAATGTGGTGTATTTAAAGACTCCTTCATTGTCCAATCTCAAGAATTGGTCATGAATTTTATTGGCAATATAGGAGGCATAGTCATATTTAACAGAAGGGGGTTGTACAGGAGTAAATATTGACAATAACACAAGGGTTACCTTAGTAACACATTCACTAGGGTTTAATCCCATCACTAAAGATATCATATCCACTATAAGTCTTCCCATATCTATGAAGAAAGTCTGTCCATAAGGGGGTGGGCCTTTGGGCTGATGTTTTTCTAACATGAAGGTCTCACAGAGGCAGATGAGTTCTGATTGTGGCATTTCAGTGGCGTTCTCAAGTAAATATCCCATAGAAAGGGGAGAGAGGGCTTGATCAAGGGAAAATTGCAACATTTCACTGATGGATGCAACTATTATGGGGAATAAGACTGTTTGGCTTGGAGACATAATAGCTCTTAGGTTAGGATCATAATTGACACAACATTGGTGAAATATATCAGGAAAAACATGGACTAAGGGAAGAAAGTACCTGGGAAGGTTGGATTCCCACAGTCTGAGGATGTTTAAGCCATTCAACTAGTTATTTCTGGCTTGGAAAAAGGCTTTGAGGTGATTCTGGTTAGTGGTTATGCCCTTTATTTGGAAATCTTTATTTGCAAGAGGCAGATAGTCTTGGTCATTATGAGGGGCATTGACGAGTGTGATATTCAAAATAGTGGGGGTTTCCATTTTTTGTTCTTGTGGATTCAAAAATGGAATTTGGATTTTTTGTTAGAAAACAGGCGAAACAGATGGTTTGGGAACCTATATAGTGAAACGAAGTTTGGAATTGTACTGAATTTAGCTCTTTCTTATGGAATTTTCAATATAAAACCAAAAATTACAGGGTTTCAATGGAAATTGGATAAATACTTGTAATGGGGAAGTGAACAGTACAATGGCAGGTTGGATAACCAGTCCCGAGCTGAGTTACTGCAACTTTCTTGATCAGGTGGTGGTTGGAAAGCTTTAGCAGTTGACTGGGATGTCACTTTTCATGTGAACATAGTTGTAGAATATAACAGTGAAAATGACATTTTGTTTATTTTATTTCGCAAAGTCAAGGTTGGCGGGGTTTTTTTTTTTATCGGGTGTATGACGTAAGTGAGAAAAGACGTTTTTGTCACATGCAGAGGGTGATAAGTGGTATGGGATTGCATCACTTTTGGAGTTAGGTGGTATTCGACTGGAGGCTTGTGATTCCATGGATTGCGTGATGCGTGGCAGGGGTACGGTTTGAAAACCGCTTGGTTTAATCTAGTTTGTTTCTAATTTTTTTTCCTAGTTTTTTTAACTTTTCTATTTGTAGTTGTTTAAGTTGATATACATACATACATATATATATTATATAATATATATATATATATATATATTATATATATATATATATATATATATATATATATATATTATATATATATATATATATATATATATATATGTATTTAATTTTTTTCCAAATTCCATTATGGTTTATGAGGTAATTGTTTTTAACATTTTTTAATTTTTTGTTTGTCTTTTTTTATATATATTTTTATATTTGGTTTTTTAACTAATCAACATTTAAAAAAACAAAAACAAAAGAACTTGAAAATTCGTTAAGTAATCATAATTTAAAAAAAGAATAGACATAATAAATTTTAAAGTGTGAAAAATAAGTCATCTAAAAAAAAGGTATGCTGCGTCAACACGTTGCATCTACACATTTCAAAATCAGCATGAAAATCACTAATATTTAAAAACAAATATTTATATTTGATACATAAGAAAATTTAATATATCAAAAATATGCTCCCAACAGAAAGAAGTGTATTCCGCTTAGCCACTTTTGAAAATCGGTTCACGTTTTTACTACCCCTATGAAACGGGTAATCGTAATTGTTATTTAAAGTGCCAAAAACTATGCTCTAAAAAACATATTTGTGTTCTGCATCGCCCCTTTTCAAAATTGGGTCAATTTTTTGCTATCTCTACGAAACGGGTAACAGTATCAGTTCCTGTTTCAAAGTTTACATTGTTCAGAGCTCACATCCATAGATCCTTATTTCTGTATGGTTCTTGTATAGGTACCAATCACCTATTCTGTACTACTTGGAGAGGTGGAGGATCTTCTTTATATCAGCACTCATCCTAGGAGGGGAAACTCCTATTAACAAAGTTATTGTAGGATGCACAAATAAATCAATGAACTCATTGTAGGTATAAAGGGACTCAAGGGATTTATGAAAAATGGGACTCCAAAAGACAACAGACCTTGGATTTCCTTTGGTGTCAAGTTTCATTACAAGGAAAGGAAAGTTATTTGAATGATAATATAACATAAGATGATAGATGAATGTGGTGTATTTGAAGACTCCTTCATTGTCCAATCTCAAGAATTGGTCATGAATTTTATTGGCAATATAGGAGGCATAGTCATATTTAACACAAGGGGGTTGTCCAGGAGTAAATATTGACAATAACATAAGGGTTACCTCAGTAACACATTCACTAGGGTTAAATCCCATCACTAAAGATATCATATCCACTATAAGTCTTCCCATATCTATGAAGAAAGTATCTCCATAAGGGGGTGGGCCTTTGGGCTGATGTTTTTCTAACATGAAGGTCTCACAAAGGGAGATGAGTTTTGATTGTGGCATTTCAGCGGCATTCTCAAGTAAATATCCCATAGAGAGGGGAGAGAGGGATTGATCAAGGGAAAATTGCAACGTTTCATTGATGGATGCAACTATTATGGGGAATAAGACTGTTTGGCTTGGACACATAACAACTCTTAGGTTAGGATCATAATTGGCACAACATTGGTGAAATATATGAGGAAAAACATGGACTGAGGGAAGAAAGTACCTCGGAAGGTTGGATTCCAACAGTCTGAGGATGTCTAAGCCATTCAAGTAGTTGTTTCTGGCTTGGCAAAAGGCTTTGAGGTGATTTTGGTTAGTGGTTATGCCCTTTATTTGGAAATTTTTATCTGCAAGAGGCAGATAGTCTTGGTCATTATGAGGGGCATTAATGAGTGTGATATTCAAAATAGCGGGGGTTTCCATTTTTTGTTCTTGTGGATTCAAAAATGGAATTTGGGTTTTTTGTGAGAAAATAGGCCAAACAGCTGGTTTGGGAACCTATATAGTGAAACGAAGTTTGGACTTGTACTGAATTTAGCTCTTTCTTATGAAATTTTCATTATAAAACCAAAAGTTACAGGGTTTCAGTGGAGATTGGATAAGTACTTGTAATGGGGAAGTGAACAGTACAATGGCAGGTTGGATAATGGTCCCGAGCTGAGTTGCTGCAACTTTCTTGATCAGGTGGTGGTTGGAAAGCTTTAGCAATTGACTGGGATGTCGCTTTGCATGCGAACATAGTTGTAGCATATAACAATGAAAATGACATATTGTTCATTTTATTTAGCAAAGTCAAGGTTGGCGGGCTTTTTTTATTTATCGGGTGTATGATGTAAGTGAGAAAAGATGTTTTTGTCACATGCGGAGGGTGATAAGTGGTATGGGATTGCATCTCTTTTAGAGTTAGGTAGTATTCGACTAGAGGCTAGCGATTCCGTGCATTGCGTGACGCGTGGCAGGGGTACAGTTTGAAAACCGCCTGGTGGTCATGTGTGAAAGCGCGGTCACCAAGGGGAGAGCGATATCAGCGACGATCGTTGGATGATGAGGACAAGATCGAACAGTGGACCGGAAGTGAGGTACGGAGAACCTTAACAGCAGTGGGCCCGATTTAATTAACAAGTTAATAAATCATATCGGGGTGATTGTGAATGGCGGGGAGGTTTTTAATTAACCTTAGGGGTTAATTAATTCCCTTTTGGGAATCGGGGAGGTGAGGTTATTAAAGAATCTCACATTAATCCACGAATCCATTTTTAATTATGTTTATGGTTATAATTAACGCGGCAGGGTATATAATAATTTGGGGTTTTTGGTATATAATTAAATAATACGGGAAAGGGTAAATAGGGAGGGATTTATATAATATAAGGTTTACAAGTTAATATGACATAAAATGTAAATACGCACTAAGTAAAATATTTAGAATGAATATTTAACTTAGGCTTAAGTGAAAAGGGGATTTTATATAATATTGCGTATTTTTCCTAAGTAAAATAGGATTTTACTTAGGAAAAGACTTATGGAAGTGAATGAATGATAATTTCAAGTAATTAGGCTTTTAGATTATTGGGCTAAGGGTCTGGTCCCTTCAGAAGTCAGAGAAATGCTCTGAGCCCCTTTAATTTTCAAAGACCCTAATACTTTAGGGAGAATTAGTGAAATCTTTAGGGAGAAACGTAAAGGGAAGCTAATTATTTGACCTTGTCTTGCTTGCACTGTATCAAGTGTAATATTTCCCTTGCACTTGTGATAAAAGTGAAAATTAACACATTTAGAAACATTATCCATCACAAGTAATTTTGCAACACCATCGACCTACCTTACCTACTTTAGCCTGACATTTTTTCTTTTTTATTAGGGTGCACTTAAACTAGAAAACCCTTATCACACTTTCTTTTCTTTACATGTAGATACCTATCTAAGTCTAGCCTTATTTCATCTAAAGGATCAGATTAAACTCTTCATCTCCTTTCATTCACTCTACCTATCTGCTAATCTACTAAGATTAAATCGTTTGGTTAGATATTATTCTCTACTTCTACAACATGAAATTGAAAATATGAACTAGTCAAGCTTAAACTATTTGACTATTCATGAATTGTAGTGACAAGCTGCACACAATTGTTTATTACAGAAAATGAAAAAGTAGTTGCATTTAAACTTGCACACTTTCCTGGTCTATTTTTTTTTGGGGTTCATTTTTTCTCATTTTTTTAACCATTTTATTCTTTTCACCCTTTTATTTTTCTTTTAGGGTATACCCTCTTTACATTTTTTAAATTTTTTGATTTTTTGAAAATATGGAAAACCTTTGCAAAAAGAAAAGGTATGAACATATTACAGAGCTCATCAAGTCAACCATGACATATAACACCTATTGGTATAGGAGCATGATAGGACCAGTGGTACATACTCTGAGACTAAACTCGAGTCAGTGCAATACTGGTCTAGGACCAGTGGTACATACTCTGAGACTAAACTCGAGTCTGTGCAATACTGGTCTAGCACTAGTGGTACACTCTCTAAGATGGTGATACTGGTCTAGGACTAGTGGTAGGAGTTGTAACTACTATGATGCTGACCTCGAGTCGGTTGAGACTAGTCTGGGACCAGTGGTATGCACTCTCAGACTGACTTTGAGTCAGTGGAGGACGATACTCGTCTCTGACTAGTGGTAAGAGTTGTAGTCACTATGACGTTGACTTCGTGTTGGTTGAGACTGGTCTGGGACTAGTGGTACATACTTTGAGACTAACTTTAAGTCAGTATGATACATCCTCGATCATTTCTTCTTCTTCATAATTCAGACAAAAGTAGAGTTGAACAGAACAAAGCAGAGCAGAGCAAAACAGAGCAGAGTAGAACAGAGCAATGCAGTACAAATTAGTACATGGCAGAAAAAGACAAATCAAAACATGAAAAATAGAAAACAGTAGGGCAAGAGTCACGCTATACATGGCAATGAATATGATGAATGAATAGTAGCGACCGACACGAAGATTGTAGATGAAGTTCTTCCTAGTTGAGGGGGAGTGTTAAAATTTGTAACTAGGGCCAAACTTCATCTCGGTCATCTTATTCATGGCTAATAATATTTTTATTAGATTCCTCTCATCGAGAATGGTAGGATTGATCTGAAGATCATCCGATTCTGATAAGTATTTATGGAGATATGATTTTATTTTGATTATGGAATTATTATCAAGCTAACCTACAACTCAAGTAGGCTCATAAGCCCAACAGTCGCATCTATTCAAACATCAAAAATTATGTATAAATACAAGAGAAATTTTCCTCATTTACACTCACTCTTCTCATCACATCTCTCTCTCTCTCTCCTGTGTAGAAAAGAGACTCTTGTCTATTGCGCAAAAAATAAACTCTCTCTCACACATGTGGAAAGAAGCTGCTAAACCTGAAGCTGCAATTACAGATAAAAAGTTTGACCAGTGTTGACCATCAGATCTCCTTCTCTAAACTGTGTTATAGGTCCATCTCGACCTCCTCTGAAGGCTGCATTTTTTGGTGGTGGAATCAAGCTAATCCGACAGTCGGTTTGCGAGATATGGTATGCCCTAGTTTTGATGTTGAAGATGCTACTCATCTAGGGTTTGCTACTACTAACATAAATCAGATTTATTGTACTATTTACCTGTGCTAAATTATTGAAGATAAAAGAAGATTTGATCAAAGGGTTTCCCCACGCATTTTGGGGTTTGTGCCTCGTTGGCTGCCACATCTTGTGTCTCTTGTCTTGTCTTGTTTTCTATTTTTCATTTAATGTTCTATATGAACTTTACTTATGCACATGTGATTGCTAATCTATGAATAATAATAAGAAAGAAAATTAAATTTCTCTAACCATAGAACATACCATAACTTAACACAATATATGATAGTAGAGCCATATTTTCGCAACTTCAACTGCCAACAAGTTTTGTCCTCATTTCAGTAGCATGTCTCTCATATCCAAGTATCTCACTCTCACGATGTTATTTCTGTACATACCTAGAAGGTATCTTTAGCCCTGTATTTGTCCCTAGCTCCTCTCCTTCACTATATAAATCTATTTCTTTTAGGTCTACAAACCTCACATCTATATTTTCTTCCCCATCTCAGGTCATATTTCTTATAGAGGAATAAGGTTGTGGAGATATTTCATCTACTTTCACATGAGTGCAATCCTAAAGTTCACTTGTTGTAACACCTATATCCTCTACCTAGAGTAGAGTACCCAAATAATATTCTCTCTTCATGGAAAGAGTTAAACTTTCTAGGCTTCTTAATGTTCATTTTGATGAAGCACTTTCTTATAAACACCCTTGGGTTTTTAACTAATACAAGTCTTTCCTTCCACAACTCATAGGGATTTTTATTAATATTAGGCCCGAGTTGAGTTGTTTTCGATAGATATACGGCTCCCTATGCTACTTCTCCCTGGAATATGTGAGACACATCAATTTCATCCAACATTTCTTAACCCATCTCCTGAATTGGTTTGTTATTTCTCTCCACTACTCCATTTTGTTATGGATTTCTAGCTACTAAGTACTTAATTCTAATTCCATATTATTCATAGAATTATTTGAACCCTCTTCAAGTGTACTCTCCTCCTATTTATGATGTTAAGCATTTTATGTTTAAGTCTTTATCATTTTCTACTTAAGATTCAAATTTTTATAATGCTTAAACGCGTCCGCCTTTTCTTTTATGAGAACAATCCGAGTGGCCCTTGTAAAATAATTAATGAGTAGCATGAAATACCTTTCTCCTTTTGGGGTTTTTTCTCTAGTTGGGCCACAAATATCTATGTGAATGATCTCTTGTGGTCTAGGTGATGAAAACTCTTTTGACTTGAAATGAGTCCTATTCTACCTCCCAAATCGGTATGACTTGCAAATTAAGTCATCAAGCCTTAACAAGCTTGGTAATCCTGTTATAGCTCACATTTTGCTAACTTTTATCAAGCTACCAACATTCATATGGCCACGCCTCTTGTGCCCCAACCGTACTTCGTTTGTTTTGTTTAAATAACAGTTAACCCTGGAATCATCAAACACATATACATTATTATGGCTTCTTATTTCTTTTCCCACTAGCTTTCCATTCTTCATGCTCTCGATCTCATAGTCCTTGGATTGAAAGGTCACATTATAGACACTATCACACATTTAGCTAAAACTAAGCAGATTATGCTTGAGACCATCCACACACAACACATTTTGTGCTTTTATCTTTTGATCAAGACTCACTAGGCCTTTACCCTTCATTCTTGTTGGAGCATTATTTGAAAAGGTGGCATTTTTCCCTCTATCATTTTCTTTTAGTGACATAAATTTTCTTTTATCCCAACAACCACTATCAACATAACATTTGTTCTCTTGATTCTGGGATAATAGAGCGAGTTCAGGTTGCATGTTGTTTTTGGTCTATCCCCTTATCCTTTTGGTTAGTTGATTGTTTAATATTTTTCAACTTAGACAGGCTTCAAGCCTCCTTTTGCACACAATTTCTTTGTGCCCAAAATTATTACATTTGAAGCATTCTACTTCACTTAATAGGTGAGGGGATACATTTCGATCTTGGGATGAGAGTTTTTACATCTAAAATTTGATACTTACTACATCTAGGATTTTCATCTCTTTCATCTTTCATCCTTCTATAATCAATAGCATTATGTCCAAATATATGACACTTATAGTAATGACTATAAAATAAATAGGCATGCATATTGTTGGAAGACTTATGATTTTGTGCATTCTTTGTTCTCCATTATTGATCTTCTCTTTTCTCCGATGCTCTTTTATCTTTATTGATTATGTTACGGTCGTAAAATTTATAGGACCAATTCATGATTATATGTTTATTCTACAATGAGATGTTGTAAATAATTATTTTATTCTCAAAATTATTTTCAAAATTTCAAAATAAGAAGAAGAAAATAAAAA
>APFE030234582.1:39156-57142 GCA_000404065.3 Pinus taeda | reverse complement strand
AAATATTTATTTAAGATTGGACCTTCAAATATTTGTCAGAATGATATACATATAAAGTATAGGAGGTCAAATATTTTATTTAAAGATAATATTGAAATATTTTTAAATAATAAGAAATATAGGATATTTTTTTTTTATTTTGAGTTATTTATCTCTCTTGATATAAAACTATGTTGCTATGGATATGAATATATTATTTATGGCTTACACTTTTTTGTTATTAATATTTCTTTTTTAAGATATTACATGTATGTTTAGCATGAAATGAATCACAAATTTCCTTCCTACTAGGTGTAAGATTGCACCTATCAACTTCATATTGAGTAGGGAAGAATTTATAAATCTCCATGATACAAAAAAAAATGGAGGCAATTATAGAGGAAATTATAGTTTTTCACTATAAATTGTTTTTATCTTTATATATAAATATGATGTAAAATTAAGGATGGGATTGAAGTTCCCTAGATGGGGTGTTTGTTGGAGGAATGAGGGGCATAATGTAAAATTTTAAATTTTTGTTTTAGGTAGAGGACACTATTATCCATAGCCTTTAATATTAAGGATCCATTGTCATTGAATGATAGCTTCCTTATTCTTATTGCAAAGGGAATGGCATAATATCTCCTCAAATAAAGAATATGAAAATTTTGGTTTCATGGTCTTAGATGACACGAGAGGGGAAATCTCCTATAAATAAATGTTTTGTGACCCACATTATCATTCTTTATGGTTCAAGATTTCTCAGGAAACAAGCACTATGAGTAGGTGTTTATTTACTCTAGGTTCTTACCTATTTTTCACTCACCTATTGTTTGGCTCACCAGGGAGGCTCTATCTCAGTCAATTTCTCTTTGATTCTCCTCCTCAAAAGGTCTTACCTGTACTAGCATTTCCTTCTTATTTTCCTTTTTTCTTCTTCTTACTAATTGAAATATTATAAATATATATGGGGGTTCCTTCATTTTCTCAATTTTACACTCGTACCCCTACATATCATTCACCATCATTCATTATTTTCCCATTGTTTTTCCATCATTATCATCACATTTCCCTTTCCCATGTTCAGTTTCTAGCTTACCTTAACTGTGGAACTTCCACAATCAATATAAGACATGAAATTTAATCATAACATATAACATTCCTCTAGCACCTTCCCCAAACCATCCACCCACAAAGTTTTCATCCATACACCATTGGGAACCATCCTCTCCTACCACCCCAAAATCATTCTCCCTACCATTGTTCGATCTCAAGTTATTTCTCAACATATTCTCCATGTAGTCCTTCAACCATCAGCAAACTATGGCACTTCAATGGATGCAACAATAGATGCTTCCTTTGAGTAGTTATCGTAGTCCACTACTCCACCTACTAGTGAATTTCTATTATTGGGTGAGACGTTGATTATGAGATCATTCATTGATGATTTATTTCCTTTATGATGGATTGAAGTGGTTCTAGGATTTTTTTTGTTTAAATTATATGGTCTAAATCCTATAATTATTCAAGAGTGGTATAGTAGAGTTGTTAGGGGCAGTAAGGATAAGAACATCCTCATCGTTTATTATATCATTTTTAGTGGGTTTTATGGGTTTGAATTATAAAGTTTTAGTTTGTAAATGTGTAATTTAATTTGGAAAAGATGTAATGAGAATTGTTTTTCTTTGTGTAGTCCGCAAAGAGAAGCATGCCCCAAAAGAAAAGTAAAGTTGAGCTCCTTCTTCTTGTAATAAGAGAAACATCTACTTCCAAGATGCAAATGATGATGGTGATGGTGGACCTGGACAACCCCCACATTTCATACATACATCATATGTCAAATTACCATGCTTGGGCATGAGATGTTGTTAGTATATTAGAATCATTTTCTATATAGGTCACCACATGGCATATTTCCATGTTTAGGCGCACCATGTTGGTTTGCATATTGAAAACATTGTGCCATTTTTTTAAATATCTACATTGGAGACATTTTTTAGTGTTTTGTTTATGTGTGTCTGTTTGTATGTATACTTATATGGATATTTATATATGTATGTATAAATTAAAGTGTTATTTTACTTCATGTTGAAGTGTTATATTGTTAGGTTGAATTTGTAGTGATGTTGTGATGATGTAATATCACCTATTGTGAAGTGAGAAATCTAACATGTTGTATTGATGAAGGTGTTTGAATTGGCTTTTTGAAGTCATAACAAAAAGACATATTCCTATTGATACAGTAGTTGATGTGATGCAGGTGTACGCCACTCAGACAGGAAAAAAGCCGGAAGTTTCTATGTTTTCTAGTTTAAAAATAGGAATAGGGTAGAAAATAAAACAGGCTATCTTTTTTCAGTTAAAAATAGCATAAAAGTAATGAATAAAACTTGTTATCCTTTCACAAGATAAACAAGTTGTAAAAAAAGCCTAAATTTACTATGTAAAATGTTTTGCTTTTGTAATGGGTAAGGTTATCCATGTAAATAAAAAAAAAAGACTTGTGTGACCAAGCTGATCAGAGAGTGGAGTGGCAGCTCTTCAATGGGAAAAACCGTGCATTGAATTATGAATGAAGAGGTCGTTTCTGTATAGTGGAATATTTGACTATGAAATGATTGCGCATTAAATTTTCTATGTGGCATATGTGTAAAACTGTTTGGTATTGTTAATGAAAAAGACTGGAGGTGAATTGTACGTGTGCAATTCCCTAACCATTGTATTATTTGCTGTGGTAATTTTGAACCAATGTGTATTCCAAGCGGTGGCTCGATGATAAACGAGTAGAAGTTGTGGGTTTTTTATGGACATCGGTCCATCATTGTTATCATTGTTGCATGTGAATTGTGGTGCGTATCCAATCGTATGTGTAGGCGCTTATACATACATGATATTGCATTGTAAAAGAAACTATTGTGCGCATTAGATATTGGTTAGGCTGTGTATAATTAAAGAGCACAACAGTTAGTTAAATACAGACCGTTGTGTCCATATCCTCTATTGCGTTGAGAGACTTTGTGTGTTTCAAACCTGTGTGCAAATATCCATGTATATTGCTTGAATTATATAGCCACGGTTCATTTTTGTTAATAATCGTTGTGCGCGTGTAGCTGCATGAATATTGTAAATTCCCGCTATGAATGTGTGGTAAGATAATTATAGCAGGTCATTGTGCGGGCATTTAACTAATGAATTCAATTTGGTTTAATTTGATGAGTTTGGTAGTTTAATGACGGATGAATTGAGGACAGATCTGAAAGAGAGTGAGCCGGACATTGAAGATATTGTAATCAAATTGGATAAATTGGCATTAGAGCCAGCTTCCGGTCCATCATTAGTGGTATCAGAGCCAGCCACTGACATAGAGTTGAATCTCAGGAGCAGGAGAAGGATGGCTTTCAGAATTGGAAGAGGACGAGGACGTGGTGGAAGAGCACGGCCTGTTGCAAACGCCAAAATAATGGAAAGCATAGCAGAGCTGCGAGCTAGATTGGATGCGTTAACCTCGGGCAAGAACATAGATGATGGAGATGTGAATGAACCCGAAGATGAAGCTACTGAGGAGGAAGCTGTAGAGATTTATCCTGAGATGAAGCTCTTTCAGTCAGTGTTGAAATCCACAGCTGGGCCTTGGAATCAATTAGTGCCGATCTACCAAGGAGGACTGAATCCAGAAGAATTGATCGACTCAATTAATAGCATGGAGAATTTCTTCGATTATGAAGAAACAGAAGATGAGAAAAAGGTAAAGTTTGTTTTCACCAAACTAAAAGGCCATGCAGCACTCTGGTGGGATGGTGTGTAGGCAGAAAGGAAGAGACTGGGTAAGTAGCCAATCAATAATTGGAGCAGAATGGTAGCGAAGTTAAAAGGTAAGTTTTTGCCCAGTAACTATGAGCAGACATTATTTAGGAAAATGCAAAATCTTAGGCAGAGAGCCTTAACAGTGAAGCAATATATAGAGGAGTTCTATAAGGTGAGCATAAGAGCTGGAGAAGCCCAAGACATAGATGAGAAAGTGGCTAGATATATGAATGGCCTCACGATGGACATTCAAGATGAGATAAGTTTACTGTCTCCAAAAACAGTAGAGGAAGCCTCTCAGATAGCACTGAAGGATGAAGAAAAACTCATGAGGAAGCAGTCTGCCAGAGGGAGAGGGACTTTCAGAGGAAAAGAAAGTCAAGGTGGTAGTGGAAGATCTACAGAACTTACAGAAGGAGCTAGCAGTAGCTCAACCCAGCATGCATCCACAGGAGGTGATGCAAGAGGCAGAGGGACTTTTTCCAGAGGAAGAGAAGGCAGAGGAGGAGGGAGAGAAGTAAGATGCTACAAATGCAATAAGTTGGGACATAGAGCTTTTGAGTGCCTAGAGAGTGCAGAGATAAAGCAGAGGAATGCAATTGTGGCTCCAGCTGAGTAAGAGGCACCAGTGGCAGTAGTAACGGAAGAAGTGGATACACCAGAAAGCGGAGAGTCTCTGGTACTTAATAAAGTTTTACTTAAGTCAGCAAAGGAGATGACTGAACCGCCACAAAGGAGGGCTTTATTCAGGACAGTGTGTAAAGTCCAAGGAAAATGTTGCCAGATGATCATTGATAGTGGCAGCACTGATAATCTAGTTTCTACAGAAGTAGTGTAGAAATTGAAGCTGAAGACAATGAAGCATCCAACACCATATAAAGTGTCATGGCTGAAAAGGGGACATCAACTGCTGGTAAGTGAACAGTGTGAAGTGGAATTTCAAGTAGGAAAATATAAAGATAAAATTGTTTGTGATATGATGCCCATGGACGTGTGTCACATATTGCTTGGAAGACCTTGGAAATATCACAGAGCAGTCATGCATGATGGGAAGAGGAACACCTACAAGTTTAGAAAGGATGGTGTCAATCATACATTGTTGCCTTTGCAGGAAGATGTACCAAGACAGAAGACTAATTCAAAAACCTTGTTATTTGGAGAAAAGGAGTACTTGGAGCAGGTGATGGATGTACAAAACACTATTCAGAGCAATGGTTAGAAAGTGAAGACGGAAGAGTCTAATCAAAATGTTGAACCAGCTGATGATTGCTCCAGAGTTGTTGAAGGTATAAAAGGTTATGTGAAGTTTCCAAAATCTACTCCTAATGAAGTTATTGAATTGTACAGGAAACTAGATTTTCAGAGAAGAGCACTGGAGAGACAGAGAACTCATGCACAAATTAATTTGCTGAGGAAACAAGGCATGGAAGTTTTCATGAAGGAAAGTCATGAAGCAGAAGATGGTAAGAAGGTGAGACTAGCTGACAGTCTCATGGTGAATACAAATCAGCATGCTGAAATATTGCCGGAGAAAGATGAGGAGAAAGCCAGTGAAAATTTTTTGAGTCCTGGATTAGACTTGGAGCTGCAGAAAAATAATTTGGTGACTGAATCGACAAATAAGACCAGTGGGTCTTGTGATTTTAATGCTAACAATTTGATTGTGTTTACAGGTGATAGGCCAAAGTATGTTGCAGAGGGACAGGAAGCTTGGGAGCTAGCAACATCTATGGCGGAAGCAACAACGACATCTATGGTAGCAGCTGAATTAACAGAAACTGAGAACAACAGTAGTAAGCTCGACATAGAGATTGAAGAAATATGGCAATTAATGATTCAACAATCCAAATGGAGAAAAATAGAAATGGGAGCAAGCAAGATCAATCAGAACTTGAACCTGATTGACAGAAAGAAGAAGATGGAGGAAAGGACAACAGAAATGCAGCGACAGCAAAGGAATAAAGCATTTGGACGGTTGCAGAACAAAGTGTGGGACCGTGGAAGAAAAGAACAAGGACTAAAACACATGATCAGGAGATCATGATCATTTTCAACCTTGGGAGTCTGATGCAGGTGCACGCCACTCAGATAGGAAAAAAGCCGGAAGTTTCTATGTTTTCTAGTTTAAAAATAGGAATAGGGTAGAAAATAAAACAGGCTATCCTTTTTGAGTTAAAAATAGCATAAAAGTAATGAATAAAACTTGCTATCTTTTCACAAGATAAACAAGTTGTAAAAAAGCCTAAATTTACTATGTAAAAAGTTTTGATTTTGTAATGGGTAAGGTTATCCATGTAAATAAAAAAAAAGACTTGGGCGACGAAGCTGATCAGAGAGTGGAGTGGCAGCTCTTCAATGGGAAAACCGTGCATTGAATTATGAATGAAGAGGCCGTTTCGGTATAGTGGAATATTTGACTATGAAATGATTGCGCATTAAATTTTCTATGTGGTACATGTGTAAAACTGTTTGGTATTGTTAATGAAAAAGACTGGAGGTGAACTGTACGTGCGCAATTCCCTAACCATTGTATTGTTTGCTGTGGTAATTTCGAACCAATGTGTATTCCAAGCGATGGCTTGATGATAAATGAGTAGAAGTCGTGGGTTTTTTATGGACAATGGTCCATCATTGTTATCATTGTTGCATGTGAATTGTGGTGCGTATCCAATCGTATGTGCAGGCGCTTATACATATATGATATTGTGTTGTAAAAGAAACTGTTGTGCGCATTAGATATTGGTTACGCTGTGTATAATTAAAGAGTACAACAGTTAGTTAAATACGGACCGTTGTGTGCATATCCTCTATTGCGTGGAGAGACTTTGTGTGTTTCAAACCTGTGTGCAAATATCCATGTATATTTCTTGAATTATATAGCCACGGTTCATTAATAAGTTTGTTAATAATCGTTGTGTGTGTGTAGCTGCATGAATATTGTAAATTCCCACTATGAATGTGTGGTAAGATAATTATAGCAGGCCGTTGTGCGGGCATTTGACTAATGAATTCATTATGGTTTAATTTGATGAGTGTGGTATTTTAATGACGGATGAATTGAGGACAGATCCGAAGGAGAGTGAGCCAGACATTGAAGATATTGTAATCAAATTGGAGAAATTGGCATTAGAGCTAGCTTCCGGTCCATCATGATGATCCCACACAAATTGCAACATGTTTTATCCCTTAGGTTACACTTCTTGATTAAGTGCATACCCAATCTAAAATTAACTTTATTCCAATAAATTATGTAATAGAAATATATTTCTTATCTCCAAGTTATATATTAAATCACTTAAAAGTTTCAAACCTATGCCATATCAAATCAACATGAATGAAAAACCTTGAAAATTACTTAGTCATGAAGACAATGCAAGAATCAAAATCAAATTTGCAATCACACAATTCTTGGATAACAAGATAATTTATACATATATAGAAGAAATAAAATACATGTGAACAAAATTTATCACAAAACTGGTAAAATATCCAGATTTGTCAACTATAGCAAGGTAAAATCTAGAAAACCCTAGCCACCATTGAATATCCAAAATGATCTAGTATCAACGGCAACAAGTCCTCCCTTGGATTCAACAAAAAATTATAACATATGATCTTCAGACTAGAATTATTTTCTTCCCTGGGGTTTATGATCCCTAGCCATGCTCCATCACACAAGTGGATGGAAAGGCGACCATAGCCCTTGTATCCATATGTACTTGTCCATCTTACGTTTCTGTGCTTGAGTCCTTGGCCTTCGACTATTACATCAATTTAAATGACACCTACATGGAACATCATCAAATATATAGTAACCAACTTGCCTTCTCATAAAGGAATCACAACATGCTCAAGAGTCATCAATTTCAACTCATGATTATCTTTTCCTAGCCTCACAACCCATAAGAAAATGTTCTTAAAATAGTTGAGGGCGTTAGCTCCATTTTTCATGTCTTCTATTAGGTTAGAAAATATAGTATTACAACAATATCCACCATAGTGATCATCATGGACTACAACAAATATATTTTCTTCTATAGAATCTAGATGCATAACATAAACACTAGCATCACATGAAGAAACCTGAAATTCACACAAAGGAAATATTTTCATGAAACACATATCTCTCTCTCAGATTTTCATATTATGGGGCTTTTTAGTGTTCCTTAATGTGATACTAGGGTTTCCTCATGAATAGAGTATAATGATAAAAAAGTAATTAACATCTATATTTTCCCTTATATATAAATAGGTGAGGGAGGCTAACATAATAAGGATATAATTCCATGCAAGTGAAACACCCTCATAGAATGAACCTCCTTGGTATCAACAGCCAACCTCAAATATGGTGCACTCTTTAACAAGTTATTCGAAGCCTTTTTTTTCCATGTTTTACTCTCAAGTCTCCACATGCAAGATGATTTTCCTCTAACTATGTCCCACATGTCCCCAATATTATTTCGATTTTATTAGTATACTTAGAACCACATTTTAGAATCCCCATATTTTCTTCGAAAGCTAAATTATTTTACTAGATCCTTATGTTTCACATTGCATTTCCATTCACGTCGTAAAAGTATATTTTCATGAACTAGCTATATTTGTCAACAATTACGCAAGTACATGTAAGATAAATCCTTGAGGTAAACAATATAGAGTGTTACAGTTTTCATCCCTCCCCTATAATAGTATATTCCTTATTATTGTTTCTCAAATATGATCATTAATGTACCACCATAAAGAATGTAATAATAATTTAACAAAAATTACACAAATTTGTGCATTTGAAAGGATCATATTATTGTTATATTATGCGTGTAATAAATTTCCAACATTTTCTTAATGTTATTTATATCATATAAGATTTTCACTTAGATACTCACATATGACTACCTATACAAGGTGTATTCTAAAATTCGCCCCCATTTCAAGTTAATGCATGACCAATTTAATGATGACACCATATCACTCAACTACTATACTAATGTCATCAATCATATACCTTGAGCCAAATTCACCTTAACCTAGACATGGGACCTTACCTCGATCTCTAGTACATGAGTGGGTTCCTTAGGCACCCTCTCCTAGTGGTTCGTAGGCATTGGTATTTTTTTTCATGGATATAATAACAAATTTGACAGATGTATACATGTTCTACTCTTTAAAGTGTTTCGTAAAATCTAACACCTTGTGTGAAAGTTTCATCAGTGTCTACTAAACAAAGCCCTACCTACAAAGACATATAATAAATCATTCTTTGGCCTATTAGAGGCTATGAGGTGGGTGCTCCTAGATGTAAATTGGTGCTAGGACTCCAAAGTAATTGATAGTTACCAAATATTGTTTTAGTTTTTATTTTATGGCTAGTTTCATCTCACTTCGTTGATTCATTCAAATACATAACGTGAATTTTGTCTGTCGGTATAAAAACAAAACGGAGTACCAAAATGGAGTTTTGTGAGCTAAGGAAAGTGTTTTTTCCCAACAAACATGCAAGAACACTACTCACCATTGCTTGAGTGAGTATTTTGCAAATTCCACCCCTCCCTGCAATATTTCTGTTGGCCTTTAGTAAACCCTATCTTCAAATATCCTCAATAAATCATTTTATAGCCTATGAAATCCTAGGAGTGTGGTTTCCCAAGCTATAACCTATTGCCATAATTCCACTCAAACCAATAGTTTCCCCATTTGAGTCTTTATTTTTATTTTATATCCAATTGCATTTTAGTTGCTAGATTCATTTAAGGACATATTATGAATATTGTTTGTTTGTATAAAAACCAAACAAAACTACAAAAAAAAGTTATATAAATTTTGAAAAATTTATTTATCAAAGGCCCATGTGAGAAAGCTACCCACAAGGCTTGAGAGAATTTTGCAAAATCCAAACCCTTACGCAAAATTTATATTGAATTTTTGTCAATAACACCATAGATCTAAAGATCCTCAAAAAATTCAAATTTTGAACTGTGGATTTAGTGTGTGGGGGTGCCCCTAGTTGTATCTCAGTACCAAAAGTCTAAAGGAAACAACAATTTTCCTATTTGAGTCTCGGTTTGAATTTTATGGTGAGCTACAACTTGCTTCCAAGGTCTATTTAAGGACATATTGTGAATTTTTTCCAAGGGAATACAACTAGAACCAATAAGAAGAAAAAAATTCGTCAGCTCAAGATTACGGTTTTTGTTAAGGTCCATGCAAGAAAACTAGCCATGATTGCTCGAGTATGTTTTATTCAAATTCCAACCCCTTGGAGAAATTTTGAATTGATATTTATTGGAAAAAAACTCTTGATGTGAAGGTCCCAAAATAAATCATTTTTTAACCTATGTAATAATTGGGGGGTGGAGGGTGTTCATAGTTGTAACGTAGTGCGATGAGTCTAACAAAACTGTTGGTTTTACCATTTGAATCTTGCTTTGAATTTTATGGCAAGTTACAACTCACTTCCAACGGTCATTTAAGGATAAAGTGATTATCTCTAAGGGTAAAAAACCTTACCAAGTAGCATAAACAAGTTTTGTAATATCAAGTATTTTTATTTAGAAAAGTCCCACGCAATCACACTACCAATGTTTTCTTGAGCAAGCATTCTACAATGTCCAACCCCTTGTGAAAATTTCGAATATATTTACTGAAGAAATCCTAAGTATAAACATCCTCAAATAAATCATTTATTCGACGTGTAGAGTCATCTGGATAGAGGTGTTAATAGATGTAACTACGTGCTAGGAGTCCAACAAAACCAACAACTTTCCCATCCAAGTCACAATTTGAATTTTATAGTGAGTTGCAAATTGATTCCAAGGGACATTTAGGTACATATTATGAATTTTGTATTGGACTATAAAATCCAAACTAAGTAGTATAAATGAGTTTTTTTAGATTAAGAATTCATGTTTTAATAAGGCCCATGAAGGCACACTACCCATGATTCCTTGAGTGACAATTTTTAAAAATACAAATGACGTGAAATAGATAAATATATTATTTTTCATATAACTCATTGCATTTTGAGTGGAAAAAGTTGAGGAATCATCTTGCAAGGTCATTTTTAGAAATTGATTGAGTTTCAAAAATTTGGAGGAAAAATTTAGGAGGCATTAATTTTAGGGCTTAAATACCTTTTAAGTTATCAATATTACTTTGGACCTAGATTCCATAATTTAGACATTGATGCCATTACTCCTCTTGGATGTTGACCTATCAAAATTAACAAACATAATTTGAGAAAATGCCACATATACCCTTGTTACTCATTGAAAAGGAGATAATCGCATGTGAACTATAAATAATACTCTAGAAGGGTCAAGTTGTAGCTCATGTTAAGGGTTGAATGGGGAAAATTTAACTCCTTGCTCATTGTCAAGTTATGATATAATTAGGAAACTAGGAGGAAAATATATTTTATTCTATTTGAGTGCCTTTTGTTTCATCGACAAGTGTTGTAGTTGAGAGTGGATAGAAAAAGAGAAAATAGAAAGGGTTTGTATTCTATATTATCCCATGATCCCCTCGTCTGAGTTCTTTTTACATACATCCATTTACATTCAAGGGAAGAGATAGTAGAATAACCTCACCTTCCAACTGGGTATTTCCCCATAAGTTTTTCCTAAATCTAATATTGTATCCTTATATTTGTTACTAATTGTATTCATGTATGTTATCTATTTTCCATATTTCATATATTCCATACATAACAATAACACAATATTTAACAAATCCATAAATCCAAGGAAAAATTAACCCTCAAAGTGTAGATTTTATATTTTTACATACAGTTTAGTATATTTGTTGTGATGAACTATCTACTTGAATATCCATGCCACTTTATGGATCATATTAGGATTATAGAACGTTTATTTAGATATATTGTGGAAGTTACAAGGTATCTATATCTATTAATATGAAATTCATAAAACCCTATCCATGGTGGATAAATATTTTAATAACCATCAAGATCCTACAAATGAAATGTTTGTGCAGCTAGAAGCATAAGTTAGAGATATAAAACATATTGTGGTTAGCCTCTTGATGGTGGTCCTAACCAATAATGTTGGGATCTTCAAATAATATGTAGGTTCTAACGTAGAGGTTAGATAAGAGGGGAGGTTGGGAGACTAGGAAGAACCAAAGAGGAAGTCTATGAAATCACCCAACAAGGATAAACTCACTTTCAGTTTCATGAACCCTAATTTTCCCTATTGAGCCACCTAAAATTCCAAAAAAAGTTGTCACGTGTCCATTATACTGTCAATTCATGCTGATGTCAATTTTCACTGTAGCTTCTCAGAGCTAATCACATACCACCATGTGACCTACTAGAGGAGAGAGAATAGGTCCCAAAAAGCATTGGTTTTGTAACAAATTCCTTTGTTCAATATGCTACGCATCTATAAGCGCTTTTAACAACATCGAGAGGTCAATATATTGTAACTTCAAGTTTTAAGAAGTTCTAAGGTTTCGATGGCTTCAAATTTATGATATTTAAATAACCTCCAAACTCTGATATCCCAACATGCTCTAACCTCTGAACTCCGATATTC
Organism: Pinus taeda; assembly: GCA_000404065.3. Taxonomy (NCBI): domain Eukaryota; kingdom Viridiplantae; phylum Streptophyta; class Pinopsida; order Pinales; family Pinaceae; genus Pinus; species Pinus taeda. The sequence continues at coordinate 44,810 of APFE030234582.1, read as the reverse complement.
ATCATAAATCTCTACTAACTACCGATATTTTGGCTTGCTTGGGACTTCAAGATCCTGAATTCGGCAAACCATAACATTTGATACAGGAGGACATTTTTGGACATCCACACACCATTGGAAAGATATTTTAGAGCACCTCCCAATGAAGAATGTTCAATGTAGGCTTTGATCCCTTATGATACCTACTAAATTATAGAAAAATAGTTTCAAGTCTTTTCTCCTTGACTCTTTTTCTTGTTCCTAGAATCTTGAACACCCAATCAACATAGTCATATTGTTATGGCTTCTTCAGTCAGCTAGCCACTATGAAGATTCTCTATAGAGCATTGCATCAACCATGGGATTACTCCTCTACTCCTAATCACTGTGCTAATCTGGTGGACATTAATACCAATAGACTCATAACCACTAGAAATCTAGACAAATTCCAATTGTCCAACAATATCCCCCTTTGGCATTGATGGAAAGATAATATGCTCTCCCTAAAGCTAGGCATTCTCTTCTCCGATTAATCTCTCCTTGAAGTTAGGCATGGTATTATTTGATGCCCCAGTAATATTCTCCCCCTTCGGCATCAATGGAAACGAATAATTATTGAATATGCCCCCTAAACCATTGCAGCCTACTCTTCCATCATTCCCACATGATGAGCAGCTACCAACATCTACCATAATGGAGTCATTTGGAAGGAGTAAAAACTCCTAATTGTTGCCTAAGATATTCAAATGGTTCTCTTGTGAGTGGATTAGTAAATATATCTAAAAGGTAATATTTAGTGGCTATGTATTAAAGTATGAAAACATTGGTTGCAATGTTTTTTCCTTAAGAAATGGAAGTTGATAGGAATATGCTAGGTCTTTGAATGCATGACATGGGTTTTATACATACTCATGGCAGTTCTATTACCACATATGATTGGAATAGGATCGGTAGAATCTACTTGAGTATATTCTAAGGTATTCTTCATCCCCATAATTTTTGTGAATGAGGTAGCAGCAACATTATACTCTGCTTCAACAGTTAGTAAAGAAATTGAGGCTTGTTTCTTGTTGACCCATGACACCAAGAATTTTCCCAAGAAGAAGGCTCCATAGGAGGTTATGTTTCTGTCATCAAGACTTCCATATTAATCAACATCAGTGTAGACCTTCAAAATAAATTATTTTCCCTAATCGTACCATAATCCATATTTTGTTGTTCCTTTAAGATATTTGAAAATCCCTTTGACATCAACAACATGAATTTCATGAGGGAAGGCCTGGAATATGACCACAAGGCCCATAGCTTACATGATGTCTAGCCTCAAAGCTGTAAGATACAACAAGCTTCATATCGTGGGTCTATATACAGTCTAATTTACAATTGTTGTTTCATCTTCTTTGCACAATTTGTAGCCTGTAACCATAGGTGTGATCACTAGATTGCAATATTCCATTCCAAACTTCTTCAAAGTTTCTTGAATGTATCTGGATTGGGAGATGAACACTCTTCTTGGAGACTATGATATTTGCGAACCTAGGAAGAAGGACAACTCATTGATGATGGACATTTCTAAATGTGACTAAATACATTTTTTGAATTGATTCCCCAATTGTTCCATGTCACTACCAAATATTATCTCATCGATATATACTATTATTGGGTTGATTATCAAATACATCTTCAATAATTGGGTTAGCACGGTTAGGGTCTGTTCTAGAAAGAATATGTACAAGGGTGGTATTGATCTTACCTTTGTTGGGTTGTTTTGTATTTTTCTATCTATTTGTTTCAGGGACATCAATTATTCTACTCCTCAAATTATATTGCTTGTGGACTTCATAGTGGTTGTATCATATCCCTTCCTAAAGTCAAACGATTCACATGAGTGAGTTTGGAATTGTTTAAGAATGTGAGCTTCTTCATCCTCTTGGGTCAAGAAAAATTGTTGTTCATTGTTGAGTCCCATCAAATTGATTTGAGTATCTTCTGTCAGTTCATCAGAAGTTGAGGCTTCAGCATAATTTTCCTGGAATGGGGGCCTAATATTTTTGTCAGGCCCAGTCTTTCCATTGTTTTGGTTTTGGTTTTTCCTAAAATTTGGATTTCTACCAGTATTGCTTGGTTGACCATCCCAAGGGGATTTCCTCTCGATTGTTTCTACTGTATCTCCTATCCTATCCATTCCTTTAATAATGGCATCCAATTTCTGTTCAAAGGCTGAAGGTTCTTCTTTCAAAGGTATCCTCCTTCAACTTCTGGCTTCAGCTCGTTTGGATATCAGGTTGGGTTCAACACTGACAGCTATACTTTGCATATCTTCTAAAGTTCGAGGAGCTCTCTCCCTAAGTTGGTATGCCATAATAGAATCAAATCCATCAGGGAATTTTTTTAATGCCAAATTTGCAGGAGGTCTGAGATTTTGAGGAATAGCATTGCAAACATTATTGAACCTAGTGCAGTAATATTGCACAGTTTGTTGTGTTCCAATCTTCATGTTTTCATATTTTGATAAAATCTTGAGAGGATCTTTCTTATTTTCCCATCTATTTAAGAATGTTCTATAAAGAGCTTCTAGGTTATTTATACTATTTGCAGGAAGGCCTCTAAACCAGGTTCTAACGTCTCCAGTCAGACTTTGAACAAATATTCTCATTCTGACAGCATCTGTATCAGTTTCATATATCTCAAAGTAGTATGTCATCCTTTTGGTATGTTATTGTGCACTATAAGTACCAAAGCCATCAAAAGGAGTGATTTTACTTTGATAGTCTTTGGGGCATAGCCCCTAGGTTGGTAGGTAATACCAGAGGAGTATATCTATTTTCCATTGCAGTAGATTGGGTTGAAACAATAGCTGGGGTTGGTCTTCGAGTGGTGAATGGAGGGGTGGAAGGGGTTGCCTCAGGTTGGGATGTCTAAGGTGATGATGATGAACTTGGAGAGGCTGTAGTGATCACAGAAAGGTTTGGTGTTCCTAGTGTTCCTTCAGAGGTAAGCTTAGATTGAATGGAGTTCTGTAAATGCTTATCAAGATGTGAAGTGACAACTTCAAGTTGTAAGTTTTCAATAAATATTGGGTCATGAACTCTATGGGCTAACCAAGAATCAGAAAAGGTTAGAAATAAAGAGGTTTCAAAAAACTCATGAAAGGGTTTGTCCTCAATGTAAATCCACTTCACAGGAGAGGATCTTGATCTATATGGAGGCCGAGAACTAGCAGAACTATCTTGGCTTTCTTGTCTCCTAAGAATCCTAGGAATCAGATTGGGATTTTCAAACACAGGTGGTGGATTTGGATCAGGATTAGCTCTGGTGTAATGAATCCTTTCTGAAGCTAGGTTTCTAGGTGTATTTTTTGATTTTTTTTTTTCGCTAAATGGATTTGACAATACAAATTGAACGGTCTCTTTAAGAGGCTTTAGATATGGGATTTGAATTTTCTTAAAGACTTATTTGATAAGAGGAACTAATCAAGTATTTGAAACCAGATGTTAAATTCATAAACTAGATAGACTGAAGAAACATTCATTTACTTATGCAATTGCAAAGCAAGAGCAGTTCAAAGGCTACTTGGCTAACTTCAGGCACCATCTGTAGTTTATAAAGTAAACAATAGTAAAAAACAAATTATTCAGATCCCTGGTGGAGTTGCCACTATGCTATCACTCAGACTTTCCTTGAAGTTGTTGAGAAGAGGAAAAGGATCTGAGGTAACTACAAACCGGCTTTTAGATACAGAATCTAGCCAATTTGTATCCACAGAGGGCTCTCTCTTTAATTTTTAGCTTTGTTTTGAAAGATATTAAGCTAGTTGTGAATTTTAGGAGTTTTGTTTGAGTTTGGGTGGTGAAATTCAATAGCAGAGGGGTAGGACTGACTAGTTTAGGCCATTGGGCTAATGGAGTCAAAGAAAATGGCTTAACTGGATTAGGTTTCTTAACAAAGGATGGTTTCACAGGGCAAGATGGTCAAACAGGGAACAAATAAAGACTTAGAATAAATGGAATGGTTTCAAAATGGGTGAAGGGCAGTTAGGAATCCATCAATCTATTTTAAAAGGGAACTTGACTAATTATTAATAAAACACATTTAAGTATTCTTTAATAAATAATCAAAATGAACAAACTAGAAAATAGGAGCAATTAACATTTCACTGTTTATCCTAATTCAGAATAAAACATAGAGAATAATAATGATTGAAAACAGAGTGCAATCAAGCATATTCCGAATTACTCTTTTTCATTTATCATTCAGATATGAAACATAGATGATATAAGAAACAACGAAAAAATTAAAACAGAGGGTATACAGGACTTATTGATTCGGTGCTTGATTCGAGAAATCAGTGGAAAGTCTTTTGCATCAATTCTTTATCCAACAAGCCATACAAAAGTTGGTCCAAAAACACTTTATCCCAAAATAATAAATATTACAACAATGTCTAAGAATCGACACTTGATACTCCAATTGAGGAAGTATTTATAAAAAATAATTTACAAAAAAATTCTCAAAACAGAGTGACATATATTCTAGGATGACTATGAATAGGTTACAAGAAAATAGAGAGAACTAGTCTCGAAGATAAGAGAAAAAGTAAATTGATGTTGTGATGTTCCTATTATTACTGAGTGTGCTCGAGGCAGACCCTATGATTTGGCTTTCTGTTGTCTTCTTTAGTAACTTATTGCTGGCTGCTCTGTTTTGATCTTTCTATTGATACACTTTACTTGTGTCTGATACTCTTTACCTGTTGATCTCTTTTCATCCCTTTCTTTATCCCTTTGACTGGAGTAAAAATCAGAATTCACCTTTTACCATAGATTAATTATAAAATTCCAAGCATTTCTTCCCACCATTTTGGCTGTGGTATTCTAGTTTTATGAAGCTTTCTAAGAGTTTCATTTGTTTCTATATATATGAAGAACGTTGGCTAAATTGGGAACAAGTGTTTCAGCTCATGCTTGACATAGAATAAGTTCTCTAAGCTGTCATAGAGAACTCAGCCTGTGGGGAGTTCTTTTATTCTTGATGCACTTGTTGGTGAGCTAGCTTGATTGCCAACATATTTATTCAATTTATATACATAATCTCTATCCTTCATTAATCTGTCATTAATCAATAAAGGACTTGGCAGCCCTTTATTTTGCAAAATGGAAAACTTCTCCATGAAATCACTAATCTCTACCGGCATATCATGACATCATTTTTCCAAATTCTACATCAAAGTTTTCTTGGTTAGCACCCTTTTGATTTCCAAAATGGTTTCTATTCTATCTGTGATGCCAAGTGCTTCGAGCTGTTCACTATTCTTGGTATTCAAAAAATGTATGATCATGTTGGCTTCATCAGGAATTTGTCCTAATTGTGCTTTTGTCTTTTGAATTTCTTCCTGTGCTGACTTCACTAGATGAGTCTCGTCAAAAATTACTTGAGTGGATGGCCAAACATCATTTATGGATTAAGTGATGTTGGCCCAAAGAATTTTCTTGATTTATGTGAGAGGCTTGTCAAAAGTGAGATCATTTTCTAATGTTTTCACTTTATTTTCTAATTCTTTAATCTCCCTTATTTTTTCCACAATGTTTACCTATGAGAGATCATAGTTTCTTTCCATCTTAGCAAACTGTTCTTTTACCTGTTTTAGCTCTGAAACTTGTAGTTTCATGTCCTCC
>APFE030234582.1:0-13133 GCA_000404065.3 Pinus taeda | reverse complement strand
TTCAAATATTTTATTTAAAGATGATATTGAAATATTTTTAAGTAATAAGAAATATAGGATATTTTTTTTATTTTCAGTTATTTAGCTCTCTTGATATAAAATTATGTTGCTGTGGATATTGAATATTTTATTTATGGCTTACAATTTTTTGTTATTAATATTTCTTTTTTTAGATATTACATGTATGTTTAGCATGAAATGAATCACAAATTTCCTTCATACTAGGTGTAAGATTGCACCTATCAACTTCATATTTAGTAGGGAAGAATTTATAAATCTCCTTGATACTAAAAAAAATGGAGGCAATTATAGAGGAAATTAGAGTTTTTCACTATAAATAGTTTTATCTTTATATATAAATATGATGTAAAATTAAGGATGGGATTGAAGTTCCCTAGATGGGGTATTTGTTGGAGGAATGAGGGGCATAATGTCATCACCCCAACATGCATTAATGGATAGGACATGGACTTAAACCCCACTAGTATTATTTAGGGCCAACCACCCTTACTATGAGTGTTGGAGATCTCACACAACAATTTCATTTCAAGGTAAAATTTAAAATGTTTGTTTTAGGTAGAGGACACTATTATCCATAGCATGTAATATTAAGGATCCATTGTCATTGAATGATAGCTTTCTTGTTCTTATTGCAAAGGGAATGGCATAATATCTTCTCAAATAAAGAATATGAAAAATTTGGTTTCATGGTCTTAGATGACATGAGAGGGGAAATCTCTTATAAATAAATGTTTTGTGAGCCACATTATCATTCTTTATGGTTCAAGAGTTCTCAGGAAACAACCACTATGAGTAGGTGTTTATTTACTCTGGGTTCTTACCTATTTTTCACTCACCTATTGTTTGGCTGAGCATGGAGGCTCTATCTCAGTAAATTTCTCTTTGATTCTCCTCCTCAAAAGGTCTTATGTGTACTAGCATTTTCTTCTTATTTTCCTATTTTCTTCTTCTTACTAATTGAAATATTATAAATATATATGGGGTTCCTTCATTTTCTCAATTTTACACTCTTACCCCTACATATCATTCACCATCATTCATTATTTTCCCATTGTTTTTCCATCATTATCATCACATTTCCCTTTCCGTGATGTTCAGTTTCTAGCTTACCTTAACTGTGCAACTTCCACAATCAATATAATACATGAAATTTAATCATAACATATAACATTCCTCCAACACCTTCCCCAAACCATCCCCCCACAAAGTTTTCATCCATACACCATTGGGAACCATCCTCTCCGACCACCCCAAAATCATTTTCCCTACCATTGTTCGATCTCAAGTTATTTCTCAATATAGTCTCCATGTAGTCCTTCAACCATGAGTAAACGATGGCACTTCAATGGATGCAACAATAGATGCTTCCTTTGGGTAGTTATTGTAGTCCACTGATCCACCTACTAGTGAATTTCTATTATTGGGTGAGACGTTGATTATGAGATCATTCATTGATGATTTATTTCCTTTATGATGGATTGAAGTGATTCTAGGATTTTTCTTGTTTAAATTATATGGTCTAAATCCTATAATTATTCAAGAGTGGTATAGTAGATTTGTTAGGGGCACTAAGGATAGGAACACCCTCATCGTTTATTATATAATTATCAGTGGGTTTTATGGGTTTGAATTATAAATATTTAGTTTGTAAATGTGTAATTTAATTTGGAAAAAATGTAATGGGAATTGTTTTTCTTTGTGTAGTCCCCAAAGAGAAGCATGCCCCAAAATAAAAGTAAAGTTGAGCTCCTTCTTCTTGTAATAAGAGAAACATTTACTTCCAAGATGCAAATGATGGTGGTGATGGTGGACATGGACAACCCCCACATTTCATACATACATCATATGTCAAATTACCATGCTTGGGCGTGAGATGTTGTTAGTATATTAGAATCATTTTCTATATAGGTCACCACATGCCATATTTCCATGTTTAGGCACACCATGTTGGTTTGCATATTGAAAACATTGTGCCATTTTTTTAAATATCTACATTGGAGACATTTTTTAGTGTTTTTTTATGTGTGTGTGTGTTTGTATGTATACTTATATGGATATTTATATATGTATGTATAAATTAAAGTGTTATTTTACTTGATGTTGAAGTGTTATATTGTTACGTTGAATTTGTATTGATGTTGTGATGATGCAATATCACCTATTGTGAAGTGAGAAATCTAACATGTTGTATTGATGAAGGTGTTTGAATTGGCTTTTTGAAGTCATAACAAAAAGACATATTCCTATTGATACAGTAGTTGATGATCCCACACAAATTGCAACATGTTTTATCCCTTAGGTTACACTTCTTGATCAAGTGCATACCCAATCTAAAATTAACTTTATTGCAATAAATTATGCAATAGAAACATATTTCTTATCTCCAAGTTATATATTAAATCACCTAAAAGTTTCAAACCTATGCCATATCAAATCAACATGAACGAAAATCCTTGAAAATTACTTAGTCATGAAGACAATGCAAGAATCAAAATCAAATTTGCAATCACACAATTCTTGGATAACAAGACAATTTATACATATATAGAAGAAATAAAATACATGTGAACAAAATTTATCACAAAATTGGTAAAATATCTAGATCTCTCAACTATAGCAAGGTAAAATCAAGAAAACCCTAGCCACCATTAAATATCCAAAATAATCTTGTATCAACGGCAACAAGTCCTCCCTTGGATTCAACAAAAAATTATAACATATGATCTTCAGACTAGATTTATTTTCTTCCGTGGGGTTTATGATCCCTAGCCATGCTCCATCACACAAGTGGATGGAAAGGCGACCATAGCCCTTGTATCCATATGTACTTGTGAATCTTAAGTTTGTGTGCTTGAGTCCTTGGCCTTCAACTATTACATCAATTTAAATGACACCTACATGGAACATCATCAAATATATAGTAACCAACTTGCCTTCTCATAATGGAATCACAACATGCTCAAGAGTCATCAATTTCATCTCATGATTATCTTTTCCTAGCCTCACAACCCATAAGAAAATGTTCTTAAAATAATTGAGGGTGTTAGCTCCATTTTTCATGTCTTATATTAGGTTAGAAAATATAGTATTACAACAGTATCCACCATAGTGATCATCATGGACTACAACAAATATATTTTCTTCTCTAGGATCTAGATGCATAACATAAACACTAGCATCACATGAAGAAACATGAAAATCACAAAAAGGAAATATTTTCATGAAACACATATCTCTCTCTCACATTTTCATATTATGGGGCTTTTTCGTGTACCTTAATGTGATACTAGGGTTTCCTCATGAATAGAGTATAATGATAACAAAGTAATAAACATCTATATTTTGCCTTATATATAAATAGGTGAGGGAGGTTAACATAATAAGGATATAATTCCATGCAAGTGAAACACCCTCATAGAATGAACCTCCTTCGTATCAACAACCCACCTCAAAGATGGTGCACTCTTTAACAAGTTATTCAAAGCCTTTTTCTTCCATGTTTTACTCTCAAGTCTCCACATGCAAGATGATTTTCCTCTAACTATGTCCCACATGTCCCCAATATTATTTTGATTTTATTAGTATACTTAGAACCAAATTTCAGAATCCCCGTATTTTCTTCAAAAAATAAATTATTTTACTAGATCCTTATGTTTCACATTGCATTTCCATTCACGTCGTAAAAGTATATCTTCATGAACTAGCTATATTTGTCAACAATTACCCAAATACATGTAAGATAAATCCTTGAGGTCAACCATATAGAGTGTTACAGTTTTCATCCCTCCCGTATAATAGTATATTCCTTATTATTCTTTCTCAAATATGATCATTAATGTACCACCATAAAGAATGTAATAATAATTTAACAAAAAATACACAAATTTGTGCATTTGAAAGGATCATATTATTTTTATATTATGCGTGTAATAAATTTCCAACATTTTCTTAATATTATTTATCATATAAGATTTTCACTTAGGTACTCACATATGACTACCTATACAAGGTGTATTCTAAAATTCACCCCCATTTCATGTCAATGCATGACCAATTTAATGATGATACCGTATCACTCAACTACTATACTAATGTCTTCAATCATATACCTTGAGCCAAATTCACCTTAACCTAGACATGGGACCTTACCTCGATGTCTAGTACATGAGTGGGTTCCTTAGGCACCCTCTCCTAGTGGTCCGTAGGCATTGGTATTTTTTTTCATTGATATAAAAACAAATTTGACAAATGTATACAGGTTCTACTCTTTAAAGTGTTTCGTAAAATCCAACACCTTACGTGAAATTTTCATCAGTGTCTACTAAAAAAAACCCTACCTACAAATACATATAATAAATAATTTTTTGGCCTATTAGAGGCTATGAGGTGGGTGCTAGGACTCCAACGTAATTGATAGTTACCGAATATAGTTTTAGTTTTTATTTTATGGCTAGTTTCATCTGACTTCGTCGAGTCATTCAAATACATAATGTGAATTTTGTCTGTCGGTATAAAAACAAAACGGAGTACCAAAATTGAGTTTTGTGAGCTAAGGAAAGTGTTTTTTCCCAACGAACATGCAAGAACACTACTCACCATCGCTTGAGTGAGTATTTTGTAAAATCCACCCCTCCCTGCGATATTTCTCTTCGCCTTTAGTAAACCCTAGCTTCAAATATCCTTAATAAATCATTTTATAGGCTATGAAATCCTAGGAGTGTGGTTTCCCAAGCTATAACCTATGCCATAATTCCACTCAAACAAATAGTTTCCCCATTTGAGTCTTGATTTTTATTTTATATCCAATTGCATCATAGTTGCTAGATTCATTTAAGGACATATTGTGAATACTGTTTGTCTGTATAAAAACCAAACCAAACTACAAAAAAAAGTTATATAAATTTTGAAAAATTTATTTATCAAAGGCCCATGTGAGAAAGCTACCCACAAGGCTTGAGATAATTTTGTAAAACCCAAACCCTTACGCAAAATTTACATTGATTTTTTGTCAATAACACCATAGATCTAAAGGTCCTGAAAAAATTCAATTTTAGAACTGTGGATTTAGTCTGTGGGGGTGTCCCTAGTTGTATCTCAGTACCAAAAGTCTAAAGGAAACAACAGTTTTCCCATTTGAGTCTCGGTTTGAATTTTATCGTGAGCTACAACTTGCTTCCAAGGTCTATTTAAGGACATATTGTGAATTTTTTCCAAGGGAATACAACTAGAACCAATAAGAAGAAAAAAATCTGTGAGCTCAAGATTATGTTTTTGGTTAAGGTCCGTGCAGGAACACTAGCCATGATTGCTCGAGTATGTTTTATTCAAATTCCAACCCCTTGGAGAAATTTTGAATTGATCTTTATTGGAAAAAAAACTCTTGATGTGAAGGTCCCCAAATAAATCATTTTTCAACCTATGTAATAATTGGGGGGTGGAGGGTGTCCATAGTTGTAACTTAGTGTGATGAGTCTAACAAAATTAGTGGTTTTACCATTTGAGTCTTGCTTTGAATTTTATGGCAAGTTACAACTCACTTCCAACAGTCATTTAAGGATAAAATGATTACCTCTAATGGTATAAAACCTTACCAAGTAGAATAAACAAGTTTTGTAATATCAAGTATTTTTATTTAGACAAGTCCCACGCAATCACACTACCAATGTTTTCTTGAGCAAGCATTCTACAATGTCTAACCCCCTGCGAAAATTTAGAATATATTTACTGAAGAAATCCTAAATATAAACATCCTCAAATAAATCATTTATTCAACGTGTAGATTAATTTGGATAGAGGTGTTAATAGATGTAACTACGTGCTAGCAGTCCAACAAAACCAACAACTTTCCCATCCAAGTCACAGTTTGAATTTTATAGTGAGTTGCAAATTTCTTCCAAGGGACATTTAGGTACATATTATGAATTTTGTATTAGACTGTAAAATCCAAAATAAGTAGTATAAATGAGTTTTCTTAGATTAAGAATTCATGATTTAATAAGGCCCATGAAAGCACACTACCCATGATTCCTTGAGTGACAATTTTTAAAAATACAAATGACCTGAATTAGATCAATATATTATTTTTCATATAACTCGTTGCATTTTGAGTGGAAAAATTGAGGAATTATCTTGCAAGGTCATTTTTAGAAATTGATTGAGTTTCAAAAATTTGGACGAAAACTTCTGGAGGCATTAATTTTTGGCCTTAAATACCTTTTAAGTTATCAATATTACTTTGGACCTAGATTCCATAATTTAGACATTGATGCCATTACTCCTCTTGGATGTTGACCTATCAAAATTAACAAACATAATTTGAGAAAATGCCACATCTACCCTTGTTACTCATTGAAAAGGAGATAATCACATGGGAACTATAAAGAATACTATAGAAGGCTCAAGTTGTAACTCATGTTAAGGGTTGAATGGGGAGAATTTAACTCCTTGCTTATTGTCAAGTTATGATATAATTAGGAAACTAGGAGGAAAATATATTTTATTCTATTTGAGTGTTTTTTGTTTCATCCACAAGTGTTGTAGTTGAGAGTGGATAGAGAAAGAGAAGATAGAAAGGGTTTGTATTCTATATTATCCAATGATCCCCTGGTCTCACTTCTTTTTACATACATCCATTTACATTCAAGGGAAGAGATAGTAGAATAACCTCACCTTCCAACTAGGTATTTCCCCATAAGTTTTTCCTAAATCAAATATTGTATCCTTCTATTTGTTACTAATTGTATTCATGTGTGTTATCTATTTTCCATATTTCATATATTCCATACATGACCATAACACAATATTTAACAAATCCATAAATCCAAGGAAAAATTAACCCTCAAAGTGTAGATTTTATATTTTTACATACAGTTTAGTATATTTGTTGTGATGAACTATCTACTTGAATATCCATGACACTTTATGGATCATATTAGGATTATAGAACGTTTATTTAGATATATTGTGGGAGTTACAAGGTATCTATATCTATTAATATGAAAGTCATAAAACCCTATCCATGGCCGATAAATATTTTAATAACCATCAAGATCATACAAATGAAATGTTTGTGCAGCTAGAAGCATACGTTAGAGATATAAACCATATTGTGGTGAGCCTCTTGATGGCGGTCCTAACCAATAATGTTGGGATCTTCAAATAACATGTAGGTTCTAACGTAGACGTCGGATAAGAGGGGAGGTTGGGAGATTAGGAAGAACCAAAGAGGAAGTCTATGAAAGCACCAAACAAGTATAAACCGACTTTGAGTTTCATGAACCCTAATTTTCCCTATTGAGCCACCTAAAATTCAAAAAAAAGTTGTCACATGTCCACTGTATTGTCAATTCATGCTGATGTCAATTTTCACTCTAGCTTCTCAGAGCTAATCACATACCACCATGTGTCCTACTAGAGGAGAGAGAATAGGTCCCAACAAGCATTGGTTTTGTAACAAAGTCCTTTGTTAAATATGCTACGCATCCATAAGTGCTTTTAACAACATCAAGAGGTCAATATTTTGTAACTTCAAGTGTTAAGAAGTTCTAAGGTTCCGATGCCTTCAAATTTATGATATTTCAATAACCTCCAAACTCTGATATCCCAATATGCTCTCACCTTTGAACTCCGATATTCATCCTAAATCTCTACTAACTGTCGATATTTTGGCTTGCTTGGGACTTTAAGATCCTCACTTCGGCAAACCATAACATTTGATACAGGAGGGCATTTTTGGACATCCACACACCATTGGAAAGATATTTTAGAGCACTTCCCAATGAAGAATGTTCAATGTAGGCTTTGATCCCTTATGATACCTACTAAATTATAGAAAAATAGTTTCAACTCTTTTCTGATTTTTTTAACCATTTTATTCTTTTCACCCTTTTATTTTTCTTTTAGGGTATACCCTCTTTACATTTTTTTATTTTTTTGATTTTTTGAAAATATGGAAAAGCTTTGCAACAAGAAAAGGTATGAACATATTACAGAGCTCATCAAGTCAATCATGACATATGACACCTATTGGTATAGGAGCATGACATGACCGGTGGTACATACTTTGAGACTGACCTCGAGTCAGTGCAGTACTCATCTAGGACCAGTGAAAGTGGTACATACTACGACACTGAGTTTGGGTCATTTGATACTAGTCTAGCACCAGTGTTACACTCTCTAAGATGGTGATATTGGTCTAGGACTAGTGGTAGGAGCTGTACCTACTATGATGCCGACTTCGGGTCGGTTGAGACTGGTCTGGGACCAGCGGTGTGCACTCTGAGACTGAATTTGAGTCAGTGGAGGACGATACTGGTCTGGGACTAGTGGTAAGAGTTGTACTCACTATGACGTTGACTTCGTGTTGGTTGAGACTGGTCTGGGACCAGTGATACATACTTTGAGAGTAACTTTGAGTCAGTATGATACATCCTCGATCATTTCTTCTTCTTCATAATTCAGAAAAAAGTAGAGTTGAACAGAACAAAGTAGAGTAGAGAAGAACAGAGCAGAGTAGAATAGAGCAGAGCAGTACAGATTAGTATAGGGCAGAGCAAGAAAAATCAGAACATGCATACTAGAGCAGAGCAAGGCAAGGGTTAGGCTATACATGGCAGTGAATATGATGGATGAATAGTAGCGACCGACACGCAGATTGTAGATGAAGTTCTTCCTAGTTGAGAGGGAGTGTTAAAATTGGTAACTAGGGCCAAACTTCATGTGGGTCATCTTATTCATGGCTAATAATATTTTTATTAGATTCCTCTCATCGAGAGGTGTAGGATTGATCTGAAGAAAATCTGATTCTGATAAATATTTATGGAGATATGAATTTATTTTGATTATGGAATTATTATCAAGCTAGCCCACAACTCAAGTAGGCTCAAAAGCCCAATAGTCGCATCTATTCAAACATAAAAAATTATGTATAAATACAGGAGGAATTTTCCTCATTTGCACTCACTCTTCGCATCACATCTCTCTCTCTCTCTCCTATGTAGAAAAGAGACTCTTCTCTACTGCGCAGAAAATAGACTCTCTCTCACACATGTGGAAAGAAGTTGCTAAACCTGAAGCTGCAATTTCAGATAAAAAGTTTGACCAGTGTTGACCATCAGATCTCCTCCTCTAAACTGTGCTATAGGTCCATCTCAACCTCCTCTGAAGGCTGCATTTTTTGGTGGTGGAATCAAGCTGATCTAACAGTCGGTTTGCGACATATCGTATGCCCTAGTTTTGATGTTGAAGATGCTACTGATCTAGGGTTTTCTACTACTAACATAAATCAGATTTATTGTACTATTTATCTGTGTTGAGTTATTGAAGATAAAAGAAGATTTGATCAAAGGGTTTCCCCGCGCATTGTGGGGTTTATCCCTGGTTGGCTGCCACATCTTGTGTCTCTTGTCTTGTCCTGCTTTCTGTTGATCATTTAAATTTCTATATGCACTTTACTTATGCACATGTGATTGCTAATCTATGAATAATAATAAGAAAGAAAATTAAATTTCTCTAAGTATAGAACATACCATAACTTAACACAATTTATGATAGTAGAGCCATATTTTCACAACTTCACTACCAACAAGTTTTCTCCTCATTTCATTAGCATATCTCTCATATCCAAGTATCTCACTCTGAGGATGTTATTTCTGTACATACCTAGAAGGTATCTTTGGCCTTGTATTTGTGCCTAGCTCCTCTCCTTCATTATCTAAATCTATTTCTTTTAGGTCTACGAACCTCACATCTATATTTTCTTCCCCATCTGAGGTCATATTTCTTATAGAAGAATAAGGTTGTGGAGATATTTCATCTACTTTCACATCAGTGCAATCCTAAAGTTCACTGGTTGTAACACCTATATCCTCTACCTAGAGTAGAGCACCCGAATAATATTCTCTCTTCAAGGAAATAATTAAACTTTCTAGGCTTATTAACGTTCATTTTGATGAAGGTCGTGGAGGCGGCGTAGTGGTAAAGTCGGCCTCGTCATGACGGACCGGTCTTGTGTTCGATCCCGAGCAAGTTCGTAGCTCGTCGTGCGAGTAGTTAGTCTAAACCGAGCCAAACCTACTACCTTTTACCCGGATGCGGGTGCCACGCAAAGGGAGGAAGGTACGCCACATGGTCAACATGGGCGGGCTCAAGCTCAAACAAGCATTTAAATGCTCTACGTCGCCCTGGTTGGCAAGCGTGAGAGCACGAGGTCGAAGGGACGGCCATTTATGGATGCAGATGCGCTCCATATGCTGTGGCAGAGACGAGTTATGGCTCACTAGAACCAAGGCAAACCACTGCAGCATAAATCAGGCAAGAATTGGGAATGTTTGTGTGTTCGAATTGTGGAGGTGGGTCTCTGTGTGTCAAATCTCAGAGAGCAAGCACGAGGACTCCCTCTGGCTCAAGGAAACGGTGAAAAGGCAGCAAAAGGAATTGAAGGTAATTTGGAGTCCATCATGCTGCCGAGACAGAGGCCCTTCAGTCGGCGCGACACAGGGCAAGGCGGAACTTCATGCCCCATGGTTGACAATTGGTCTTCAAATTGTTGCCGCTGTCTGTGCCATAGGGTGGAGGAAGCCAACCCCATCTAGTCGCAGCAATTTCTGGATGCCAGACCGTAGGACCCAAGAACTCCCCTGCTAACTGCGTTTGGCACAACGGTTTTCTCTTTCAGCAATGCCCAAGGTAATTCCAACTTTCAATCTCATGTTTCAGTCTTATTCATGGAAGAAGCGAAAGAAGAAGGGGGGGAGCAACCTAGTGCCCAAACACATCCTACAGAGAGATCCAAGGCTGCTGTAGAAAAAGCAGGGGCACAGTCTGAGCCAGAGGCTACTCCACCAGCCTCTCAACCAGCATCCGCGAAAGGCAAAGCTAAGTATGACTGGGAACCCCACCAGAAGGCGAATACTAGATTTATACGGAAGATTCAGAGGAAGATTCGGATGAATAGATGCTGGCTCTACCAAGCTTCAGTCCTCAGCTCGAGCTCAGGTTTTTTTGTCAAATGTTTCCCCTATCACCAATGTTTAATGTATGGCATGAATAGTTATGTTTGGCTTGACAATTATGCTGTTCAGTGCATGACCACTCCCCGGCGAGGGAATATGATGAAATCTTTCCCTTTCTCTCTTCTGCCCCTGCGTGGGAAAGACATTTTTGCTTTTTTTGGTCTCCAAAGCTCCACAGCCTCTGCGTGGGCTTCCAGTATCAGTCATGGTCACAATGATATCGCCCCTGCAAGGGTGCTCAGATACAAGGAGAATGCCCCTAAGCGGGTAGTTGTTTTAGCGAATCTCTATGATCCAGAGTGCCACCCCAGGCCTCTCGTGACTTGTAATCCAAGATGTAATTGTTCGCTACTGTTACTGTAAATAATAGAAGTAGTGTAGTTTTAAGGATAAAAAAAAAAACGTTCATTTTGATGAAGCACTTTCTTATAAACACCCTTGGGTTTTTAACTAATTCAAGTCTTGCCTTCCACAACTCATAGGGATTTTTATTAATATTAGGCCCGAGTTGAGTTGTGTTCGATAGATATATGACTCCCTATGCTACTTCTCCTTGGAATATGTGAGACACGTCTATTTCATCCAACATTTCTTAACCCATTTCCTGAATTGGTTTGTTATTTCTCTCCACTACTCCATTTTGTTATGGATTTCTAGCTACTGAATACTTACTTCTAATTCCATGTTATTCATAGAATTATTTGAACCCTATTCAAGTGTACTCTCCTCCTATTTATGATGTTAAGCATTTTATGTTTAGGTCTTTCTCATTTTCTACTTAAGCTTAAAATTTTTATAATGCTTAAACGCGTTTGCCTTTTCTTTTAAGAGAACAATCCAACTGGCCTTTGCAAAATAATTAATGAGTAGCATGAAATACCTTTCTCCTTTTGGGGTCTTTTCTCTAGTTGGGCCATGAATATCTATGTGAATGATCTCTAGTGGTCTAGGTGATGAAAACGCTTTTGACTTGAAATTAGTCCTATTCTACCTCCCAAATCGGCATGACTTGCAAATCAAGTCATCAAGCCTTGACAAGCTTGGTAATCCTGTTATAGCTCACATTTTGCTAACTTTTATCAAGCTACCAAAATTCATATGGGCACACCTCTTATGCCCCAACCGTACTTCATTTGTTTTGTTTAAATAATAGTTAACCCTTGAATGATCAAACACATATACATTATTATGGCTTCTTATTTCTTTTCCCACTAGCTTTCCATTCTGCATGCTCTCGATCTCACAGTCCTTGGATTGAAAGGTCACATTATAGACACTATCACACATTTATCTAAAACTAAGCACATTATGCTTGAGACCATCCACATACGACACATTTTGTGCTTTTATCTTTTGATCAAGACTCACTATGCCTTTACCCTTCATTGTTGTTGGAGCATTATTTAAAAAGGTGGAATTTTTCCCTCTATCATTTTCTTTTAGTGACATAAATTTTCTTTTATCCGAGCAACCACTATCAACATAACATTTGTTCTCTTGATTATGGAATAATAGAGCAAGTTCAGGTTGCATGCTCTTTTTGGTCTATCCCCTTATCCTTTTTGTTAGTTGATCATTTAATATTTTTCAACTTAGATAGGTTTCAAGCATCCTTTTGCACACAATTTCTTTGTGCCCAAAATTATTACAATTGAAGCATTCTACTTCACTTAATAGGTGAGGGAAGACATTTCGATCTTCAGATGAGAGTTTTTAGATCTAAAATTTTGATACTTACTACATCTAGGATTTTCATTTTTTCCATCTTTCATCCTTCTATAATCAATAGCATTATGTCCAAATATATGACACTTATAGTAATGACCATAAAATAAATAGGCATGCATATTGTTGGAAGACTTATGATTTTGTGCATTCTTTGTTCTCCATTGTTGATCTTCTCTTTTGTCGGATGCTCTTTTATCTTTATTAATTTTGTTGTGGTCCTAAAATTTATAGGACCAATTCATGATTATATGTTTATTCTACAATGAGATGTTGTAAATAATTATTTTATTCTCAAAATTGTTTTCAAAATTTCAAAATAAGAAGAAGAAAATAAAAAAGATATATATCATAGAAAATACATCAATTTGCACC
>APFE030234574.1:49646-60223 GCA_000404065.3 Pinus taeda | reverse complement strand
TAGAGTGTTGGATATTCGTGGCTTTGTTGATGTAGACTGGGCTGGAGATCTGGATGAGAGAAGATCTACAAGTGGGTATATGTTTAACCTATTTGGAGGTGCAGTTAGTTCAATGAGTAAGAAACAATCTATAGTGGCACTATCAACTACAGAGGCAGAATACATGGCAGCCACTCATGCAAGCAAGGAAGAAATTTGGTTGTAGAGATCATGTTCAAGTATGGGGTTAGTACAGGAAGCTATAAGGATAGATTGTGATAGCCAAAGTGCAATTTTCTCAGCAAAGAACCCTGCATATCATTCAAAGACAAAGCACATTGATGTTTAGTATCACTTTGTGAGGGATATGATAGAAGACAAAAGGTGTTGCTGGTAAAGGTGGACACTTTGAAGAATACTGCAGATGTATTGACAAAATCTGTGAGCTCTGAGAAGTTCTCCTGGTGTAGAGAAACAATGGGCATTTCAGGGCTGGAAAAATGACTAAGCTCTCTTGTGGCCCCCTGTGGAAAGAAAACAACAAGTGGGAGAATGTTGCGTTGTGTTATATTCTTTCCATGTAGTTTACATGGGGTTTGAGGGGTACCCGTAACCCCACTTTATGGGGTTCGGGGCAGCGCTCCATAAAATTTTGATTTTGGACCTTATGTTAGGTTGGGCAGACCCACCTATGGTTTTCTGCATGATTATTATACATGTTTTTTGGACGCGATGGTTTTATGGTCCATGGTATTGGACACGATGGTTTTTGGTCCATGGTATTGGATGCGATGGTTTTCGGTCCATGGTATTGGATGCTTCAACATGTATAAATATGTATTATAACATTGAAAGGAACATACTGAAAAATCAAGCTGGTAGTCTCGGTTCCGGGATCCAGTGAGAAAATCTCTATGTATATGTGTTTTATGTGTTATGCTCTCACATTGTTTATTTTTCTGTGTTTTAGAATTCGTATGCAGTTAATTTATGTACGAGGTTAAAACCTACATTCCATTTTACATGATCAGGTGATGTATGGATTAGTTAGAGTAGGTGTGATGAATAAGCTCAATTCTGAGCATCCTTTTTAGTAGTATCTTCCAGTAAAGTTTGCATTTAGTCTACAGTTCAGTTTGTTAGTCAGTTTGCAATATTGAGTTTGGTCTTTTGAATGGTTTTTGACTCCATGCCCAATGGATAAGGCTACTTGGTCTACGATGTTCTTGACACCTCCAAGGAGCTGTCATCCCCAGCTGGAGCCAATGTTAGTTTCTGTCTTTTCATCCTGTCACCAGTGATCAAATGGGCTCTTATCACGTCTTGTTAGGGTCCCACAGTCAAATTTATGTCATTCCTTTAGGTCATCATGCAAAAATTTGGTCACTGGATGTAGTCTCAGGTTTGTCCCCAATCCTTTTAAAGAATTTTTATTCCTTGCTGGTTCATGTCACCTTTGTGCTGAGTGTACTTCAGCCATGTGTTGTCTTCATCATCATATTCATTTTTATCATGATTTCATTCAACCAAGGTTCCCATTAGGTTTTAGGGTTTCCAAGGTCTCCATTAGGTTTTATGGTTCCCAAATCATCATTTCATAAGCTTTCATCATCAACTTCAGGTTGCATTACATCAAATCCAAGTAAGCGGCCTTTTGTTTACCATATTTGTCTCTCAGTTCTGCTTGGAAAGCTCATTTCCCTCTCCTAGGGTTTTTAGGGCATTTTTCTTGGTTTCATGACCTCCATGGTAAAAATATCAACAAAACTTGTATCCTAATGCTCATACACCTTCCCCTGTCCTTAATATACCTTCCTAAACACTTATGATCACTTGTATTCCTCAAAATCACCATTTTCTCATAAACCCTAGCTTGTTGCTACAATTTTAAACTTTTCTCGGCTTGGCCTGTGTATTGCACTTTTGGACCCCTTCGCCTCACTCAATCCTTGAAATCCGACTTTCCCCTAATTCCTAACATCCCTCCCTACCTCCCAAAAGTTTCCTAAGAATTTAGAAGCCCCCTATCCCATTTATTTTCCTTAATTCTTATAAATTGCCCAAATCCCTTGTTTTACCTACATTAAACCCTAACTTTCTCTCCCATTGAGCTAGAGTTTGCTATGTAATCAGAGAAATCTGAGTAGAGGAGGCATAATGGAGGTCATATCAGAAATTATGAGGCCATTTCAGCTCATAAACATCATTTCTCCATCATTTTTCGAGAAGGCATTCCAAGGGACAAATCATTTGCTACACATAGGGCGAGTGTTTCTTCAAAGGATGTTTCTAATCAAATGGAGATGAATTTCACAAAAGTGAAAGAGGTTTTTGTCAATATTATATCAAGGGAAAACAACTTCCTTCATGTTTTACACAAGTATCATATATTTGGAGATATGAAACTTTCTTGGAGACTTATGTCAGAAAATCGAAAACTTTCAAGTCAATTTCCTGTTTTAGTCACGATTTTGTGGCACGTATTAAGAGAAAATGAAAATTATTTTGCATAAAATTAGAGAGGATTTTATTAAAAACATCCTTAACTATAAAAACCTCTCTAATTATTCCAAAAATCCTTATGTTGAGAGAGATATCGCTTCATCTTTGAGCCCTATTTTCACAGAAAAAACCCAGAATTTTGACCATGCTATAAGCGCAACGCCTTGGCGCAACACTTTCATCTCAAAGATCCAAATGCTAAAAAATTTATATACCTGGATAGTTGTTTCCCTAAGGATATCAAATATCCACTTTTTGAAGCAATTCAACAAACTGGTGAGGAGAAAAAAGTCAAAAAAGAGGTGAAAAAGTCACTTTCTACCATTGTTCTGGAGCAGGCGCTGCACTTATCGAGTGACCTCGGGAGAATTGATTTTTTAAGGCCTTTCCATGGTCCATTTCCAAAAATTCAAGTTGATATCAAAACTAGACAGAAATATCCCGTTTACCTTTCTCTTACTTTTCAAATTTGACTTCCATAAGGCTTCCAAAATCTGCCTGCAAGGTGATGCTACGCTTATACCTGAATGCGCTACGCTTATAGCCAAATGTGCTATGCTTATACCTGTAGCTGTATTTTTCACTTCATTTTCGTTAGAGCTTGATTTTATGATGTAATTTTGATATTTTAAATATTTGATGATGTAATTATTGATTTAATTAGCATGAGAGGTTTTTTTAGTGCTTAATTAGGCCTCATAAAGGTAGCAAAACTCAAATCAAAGTCTAAAAGTGGAGTTTGTGTTTGACCTTCTTACTCCCTCTTGTTGGTTGAGAAATTCTTGGTAACTGTTCCACCACTTAGGGATTCGACCTCTGAAGGTGGGTAAATGGTTGTTTTGAGTCTATATGTTTGATTTCTCATTCAGTGAGAAGGGTTGGACTTTTGTGGAGAGACTTGTACCTTATGTGTTCTTATAGCTAATCAAGGATCAGTTGCAACTATTTTTCAGGAATACTTCTTCAGTGAGTCCATGGTGTTATTTTCCTTTCATATTAGTTTCTAATTCATGAATTCATCTCTCTTTACATGCTTTTCCTTCTTCTTATGGTTTTCCTTACAGTCATATAAGTAAAATTCTTAAATTTAAGCTCTGTTTATGTGGAAAATCATGCTTGTGTTTCTCTTCTTCTAAGATTAATGAATTCATGCTTTATACATGCTCATTATGTTTTGTTAAACTCTCATACCTATACTATATTGACTAAACCTTAAGTTCACCATAGCACACTATTATCTAGCTCCTTTTTATGCTTGTTACTGCACACTTGATACCTTGACCTAATTGCCTGCTCTCATCCCTAGTCCAACAAACTAAAACCATAAATTCTCAAATAATTAAACAAGACCTATATATCTAGCCTAGAATCCATTTCTTTTTGGTTATTCACTGACAAATATTTAGAGAGATCCCTCTCTGATTCAGTAGGGCTAGCTGTTGAACTAAAAGTGGTTTGGGGTTACCTTGATCTCCTCCTCAGCCTGGGACATTATAGAGGATAACATTTTTGGCGTCGTTGTCGGGGAATGAAAGATCATATCTTCCTTGGGAAAGAACGATAAGGATTAGATATGACTGCTGATGTTGGACAATAGTCAGACACAAGAAGAGACATAAGAAGGTTGAATCATCCACCTGGCGGCTCCACATTGTTCAGATTGATTTAAAGACTCTACTAGTGAAGAATCCAAATATTTGAATATTCCACTGAATGATCAACCTTTCCAGTATGAATATGGAAGGATCATACACAAAAGTCAGGTACTCAAAATGGAATTTATTTCAAGATGTAATTTACTTTCTTGTAAAATACTTCTTCTCCTTTCCTGAAACCGTCTTGAAATTTTTACAGAGTTTGTTGTATGAAAAAGATGATCAAAGTCTTGTATTTGATTATCCTTATTTGAAGAGTGTAAATACCAAATTTCCCTTTGATGTTGATCAAGATCACAACTTCCTACCTGAAACTTGTGCATATCCTTTTCTAGTTGATGAGCCTAAATAGACTAAAATTGATCCTACAACTAGTGTACACACTCTTACACCTTCTACAGTCCCGGAAAGATATAAGCCTCTGATTTTACCTCCTATATTCCATGCTTTCCCTAAAAATAATTAACTATATCTGCCAAGGTTTGAGGGTGAATGTAACAACATCACTACTGAGAGACATATGTAGAATTTTGAGACTTTCCTCAACCTTTTTGAAGTTCATGAAGAGGATGCCAATATTAGGGTGTTTTCTCTTTCTTTGCAAGGCAAAGTCAAGAGTTGGTTCAAAAACTTGTTTGTTGCGAGCATCTCATATTTCCTGCAGTTCGTCAAAGTTTTCCTCGATAGGTGGGTGGTCAAACAGAACCTTTTCTTGATGTTAGAAGAGTATAACCAGCTAAAAAGACAATCAGGGGAGACAGTACAATAGTTTTCTGCCAGATTTAACCAAGTATATTGTTCTATGCCTGCTAATATAAGACCTCATCCTGGTTCAACTCTCTTGCATTATCCAAAAGCCTTTGATCTAGAAATGGAGTTTCAACTGAGAGAAAGGAACCTTGCAACACTTGAAGAGATGCAGAACAGTGCAATAGATGTAGAGGCTAATCTGTTGATTAGAAGGGTAGAGTTAAAGGCAGAAGAGAGGGAGAACATGGATGCAGAGCACTTGACATCATTAGAGGTAAAGCTTGAAATTTTGCTAAGTGCAATGGAAGAGATGATGCAGAAAATCATCATAGGGAATGAGTATGATGTTCAGGACCATGGCTCATTGATTGATGAAAAACAAGTGGGAAATCCAAAACATTTTCTTTCTTATCCCAGTTGTCATAGATTTGATCATGATTGTTTTATAGATTAGTTTGTAGAGAGATCTGTTGATCTGACATGTATGCTTGATGATATTATGTATATTTATGATTTGCCTAAGTTTGATCAGTATCACGATGATTACGTTCTCCAAAAAAAAATTAATCTTGCAAACCAATCAGCAGTTGATTTGTGGGAGGAGGAAGTTCAATTTCAGCAACTCGAATACAGTGATTAGCTCATGCATATCAGCTATGGTACTGAGGAGGAAAGTGCAGAAAATCTAGAAGTAAGTGAAGGATCTTTGCCTATTTATTTTTGCTTCATTTCAGTTCATTAGAGACAACTTTTATGCAATTAGAAATCAGTAGTCATTAATTTTTGATATTGACAATCAAGAGGGAAATGAAATCCTTGATCAAGATTCCTCATTTCCATATTTGCAGCCCCCCGAATGCTATTGAATGTCAAGTCGCAGACGAAGACTTGGAAACTGAGATATATGTTCAAATGATGTAGGAAAATTCTTTACCATTATGCTTTGAAACATTTCAGTTTTTTAAGGGAAATTTTCATAGTATATCTGCAATTAAGAAGGAGCAACTTATAGAAAATTATGAGGTCTCACTGGAACCATTATGTAATAGGCTACAGTAGTCTTCCCAAGTTTTTCATGATCCAATAGTTGGTGTTTTATATATTATATGTAGTCAAAGTTTTTCTCCATTAGATAGCAATGAGCTTCAAAACAGAGGTGATAAAAATGTGATTGGGGAGTTGGCTTCATTGTCTTGTTCATCAGGATTCTTTGTACAAAGCTCATCCAAAAATTTTCAGTCATATCAAGAAAGTAAGGATAAATATGAAAGTTCACATTCATGCTATGAAGATTGCCTAGAGTAGAGCAGTAATATATTAGATGGGTTGGAAATCAATATGTATCCCTATGAAGATCCTTTTGCAGCATTCTTGAGGTTAGTTGGTGGGCTCATACTTTACAATTTCATTAAGATTCAATATGTTTACAAGTTTTCATGGGAGTTGCCTTTTAGTAGTTCTCTCTTCTTGCTCGTAAGCAAGCACCTGCGGAGAATTCAACTAGCAGAAAAAATGCTTACATGGTTGCATTGGTTGTTCCATTTTACTTAATCAGGTGATGTATGGATCAATTATAGTAGGTGTGATGAATAAGCTCAATTTTGAGCATCTTTTTCAGTAGTATCTTCCAGTAAAGTTTGCAGTTAGTCTACAATTCAGTTTGTTAGTCAGTTTGCAATATCGAGTTTGGTCTTTTGAATGGTTTTTGACTCCATGCCCAATGGATAAGGCTACTTGGTCTACAATGTTTTTGGCACCTCCAAGGAGATTTCATCCCCAGCTAGAGCCAATGTTAGTGTCAATCTTTGCATCCTGTCACTAGTGATGAAATTGGCTCTTATTGTGTCTTGTTAGGGTCCCACAGTCAACTTTTTGTCATTTGATTAGGTCATCATGAAAAAAATTGGTAATTGGATGTAGTCTCAGGTTTGTCCCCAATCCTTTTAAATAATTTTTATTCCTTGTTGGCTCATATCACCTTTGTGCTGAGTGTACTTCAGCGATGAGTTGTCTTCATCATTATATTCATTTTTATCATGATTTCATTCAGCCAAGGTTCCCATTAGGTTTTAGGGTTTCCAAGGTCTCCATTAGGCTTTATGGTTCCCAAATCATCATTTCATAAGATTTCATCATCAACTTCAGGTTGCATTACATCAAATCCAAGTAAGTGGCCTTTTGTTTACCATATTTGTCTCTCAGTTCTGCTTGGAAAGCTCATTTCCCTCTCCTAGGGTTTTTAGGGCATTTTTCTTGGTTTCATGACCTTCATGGTAAAAATATCAACAAAACTTGTATCATAATGCTCATACACCTTCCCCTATCCTTAATATACCTTCCTAAACACTTATGATCACTCATATCCCTCAAAATCACCATTTTCCCACAAACTCTAACTTGTTGCTACAATTTTAAACTTTTCTAGGCTAGGCCTGTGTATTGCCCTTTTGGACCCCTTCCCCTCAATCAATCCTTGAAATTCCACTTTCCCCTACTTCCTAACATCCCTCCATATCTCCCAAAATTTTCCTAAGAATTTATAAGCCCCCTATCCCCTTTATTTCCCTTCATTCTTATAAATTTCCCAAATCCCTTGTTTTGCCTACACTAAACCCTAATTTTCTCTCCTATTGAGCTAGGGTTTGCTATGGAATCGGAGACATCTGAGTAGAAGAGGCATAAGGGAGGTAATATAAGCAAATATGAGGAAATTTCAGCTAATAAAAATCATTTCTCCATCATTTTTCAAGAAGGCATTCCAAGCGACAAATCATTTGCTACACATAGGGCCAGTGTTTCTTCAAAGGATGGTTCTGAGCAAAAGGAGATGAATTTTACAAAAGTGAAAAAGGTTTTCGTCAATAATATATCAAGGGAAAACAAACTCCTTCATTTTTTACAGAGGTATCATATATTTGGAGATATGAAAGTTTCTTGGAGACTTATGTCAGAAAATCGAAACTTTCAAGTCAATTTCTTGTTTTAGTCATGATGTTGTGGCACATATTACATGAAAATGAAAATTAATTTGCATAAAATTAGACAAGATTTTCTTAAAAACATCCTTAACTACAAAAACCTCTCTCATTATTCCAAAAATCCTTATGGTGAGAGAGATATCGCTTCATCTGTGAGCTCTATGTTCGCAGAAAAACCCAAAATTTTGACCCTGCTATAAGCGCAATGCCTTGGCTATACACTTTCATATCAGAGATACAAATGCTAAAAACTTTATATACCTGGATTGATGTTTCCCTAAGGATCTCAAATATCCACTTTTTGAAGTAGGTAAACAAACTAGTGAGGAGAAAAAGTCAAAAAAGAGGTGAAAAAGTCACTTTCTTCCACTGTTCTGGAGCAAGCGCTATGCTTATAGAGTCACCTCAGGAGAATTGATTTTTGAAGACCTTTCCATGGTCCATTTCCAAAAATTCAAGTTGATACAGAAACTGGACAGAAAATTCTAGTTCAGCGTCCTCTTATGTTTCAAATTCTACTTCCACAAGGTTTCCAAAATCTGCCTGCAAGGTGGCACTACGCTTATAGGCAAATGCACTACGCTTATACCTATAGTTGTTATTTTCAATTAATTTTTGTTAGAGCTTGGTTTTATAATGTAATTTGGATATTTTAAATACTTGATGATGTAATTTGGATATTTTAAATATTTTATGATGTAATTATTGAGTTAATTATCATGATAGGTTGTTTTAGTGCTTAATTAGGCCTCATAAAGGTAGGAAAACTCAAATCAAAGTCTAAAAGAGGAGTTTGTGTTTGACCTTCTTACTCTCTCTTGTTGGTTGAGAGATTCTTGGTAACTTTTCCACCACTTAAGGATTCAACCCCTGAAGGTGGCAAAATGGTTGTTTTGAGTCTATATGTATGATTTCTCATTCAGTGATAATGGTTGGACTTTTGTGGAGAGACATGTACCTTATGTTTTCTTACAGCTAATCAAGGAGCAATTGCAGCTATTTTTCAGGAATACTTGTTCAATGAGTGTATGGTGTTATTTTCCTTTCATATTAGTTTCTAATTGATGAAATCATCTCCCTTTACGTGATTTTCCTTCTTCTTATGGTTTTCCTTATAGTCATATAGGCAGAATTCTTAAATTTAAGCTCTGTCTATGTGGAAAATCATGCTTGTGTTTCTCTTCTTCTAAGGTTAATGAATTCATGCTTTATACATGCCAATTATGTTTTCTTAAACTCTCAAACCTATACTACATTGAATAAATCTTATTTTCACCATAACACACTGTTATCTAGCTCCTCTTTATGCCTGTTACTGCACACTTGATACCTTGACCTAATTGCCTGCTCTCATCCCTAATCCAGCAAACTAAAAACCCTAAATTCTCAAATACTCAAACAAGACCTATATATCTAGCCTAAAATTCATTTCTTTTTGGTTATTCATTGACGAATCTTTAGAGATATCCCTCTCTGGTTCAGTATGGATATCTACTGAACTAAAAGTGGTTTGAGGTTACCTCTTTCAATCTCCTCCTCACCCTGGGACATTGTAGAGGATAATAGAAGGAAAGGATCAAGTTGGTCTTGCAGGTCAACATGATCTGGGAGTTGTTAGAAAATTATACATATTACGGAGCAATGGAACACATAAAATATTGCAGAAATAAAAACACAGAAAACGCATAAAACAAGAGAGACACATATATATATGTGGTTCACCTAGTTTGGGCTACATCCACCTCAAACAGCCAGTCCTTCCTTTCTATTATCCAACAAAATGAAGATACACAACCTACAGTAGATCCGCTGTAATATCCTATGTTTTCTCTCACAATCTCACCTCTTTGTTTCTCGCTCGGAGAATACACCTCTATTACACAGCCTCAAATACAATGCCCTCATACAAAGAGAGGGGTTGCCTTCTAGGGCAAAAAACCCTAAACTAAACAGAAGTTCTACCGTCAGATCATCCGCCTAATGAACAACCCAGATTGACTAGAAATTACTATACTTTTACAAGGCAATTTTACATCTGTTTTTAGCTTTAGGGGCGCTGCCCCGAGCCCCGCCGGGGGGGGATTGGCCCCCCCGGACCCCCGCGTGGAGGACAGGTTCCCCCCGCACCCCACCACGTGGAGAGGTGTACAAACTTCCTAGGGTATACATCCGGCTAAAACAAAGACCTCTGAACAATCATGCTCCACACACAACAATCTCCCACTTGGAGAATGATTGTAGCAACTCCACTGCTGCTTCATTTGCTAGACAATGACTCCTCTTTGGACCTGGGACATGGCTTTTCTCATCTTCATCGTCATCCTTGAAGACCAACTGAAACTGAGCATATTCTCAGTTTCTCCCTGGTTACAACTTTTGTTAGCATATCTGCAGGGTTTTGGCTAGTGTGTATCTTTTCCAGCTTCAACTCTCCATCTTCCAACACTGATCGTATGAAATGGTACTTGAGCTGTATATGTTTCGTCCTAGAATGAAATGCTGAGTTCTTTGCAAGATGAATGGCACTTTGACTATCACTGTATAACGTGCCCATATCATGTTCCTTACCCAATTCACCCATAAATCTCTGTAACCAAATCATTTCTTTACTAGCCTTTGTAGCAGCAACATACTCTGCTTCTATTGTTGAAAGTGCAACAACACTTTGGATTTTTGAAACCCAACTGACAGCTGTTCCACCAACAGTGAATAC
>APFE030234574.1:2014-44783 GCA_000404065.3 Pinus taeda | reverse complement strand
GTACAAACTTCCTAGGGTATACATCCAGCTGAAACAAAGACCTCTGAACAATCATGCTCCACACACAACAGGTATTCGTTGAGAAAGCCATTAGGAATCCAACTAACCCAAAGGAGTTATAAGTGTACGATTATTTGGATATGAGGCTGAGATTGATCATCCTTGATGGTGTGAAGGATACCCTAATATCTCATTTGTCTATTAAGAAGATTGCACATAAGATGTAGATGGCTCTTAAGAATTTGTTCCAGAATAAGAGTGAGAATCGGGTAATGGTATTGGAGGATAAGCTGAAGTCCACCAATATGATACAAGGTGAAGGAGTGACTTTGTATCTGGAGAGATTGTCTCAGGTCAAAAATGTTCTTTTTGCCGTCAGTGTGACTATATCATATTCTGATATGGTGAGGATTGCTTTGAAAGGGTCCACCAAGGAATGGAAACCCTTCATCAAGAGGATGATTACCAGAGAGAAGTTTCCATACTAGAATAAGTTATGGGATGACTTCATTCATCTAAAGAAGAAGGCTTTTGATGATGACATGGCACTTGTAGCATGAATGAAGGGTAAGTAGAAGAAGGACTTGAGTAAAGTCAAGTGTTTCAACTGTGGCGAGATGGGTAATTTTTCGTCAAGATGTCCGATGAAGAAGAAGATGGGAGATGATGAGAAGAAGAAAGGGAAGTAGGTTGTTGATGTTGCCACCTCTGCTAAGATAGATGCTCCCACCAAGAGGTTGGAGGAGGAGGGCTTTTCCATGATCTCTCATTTCTTTCAAGGTACTATCGATGAGGATGGATGGTATGTGGACAGTGGTGTGTTGAAACAAATGACAGGGTCGCATGAGTTTTTCGAGACTCTCGTTAAATGGGACTCGAAGTTACACATGGTTTTGGGCGACAAGAGTCAGAAGGAGATCTGAGGATCGGGAGTTGTGTCATTCAATATGGAGACATGATGGGTGATGCAGGTCCAAGATGTACTATTTGTACTAGGACTCAGTTATAGCATGATTGATCTAAACTTAAATAGGAATGCAACAAATTACAGATATAATCATAAATACAGAGATGAAATAGAAAAAAATTTCATTTCATTAATAGAAAAATATTGAAATATGCTTACAAATATAATGGAAATAAGATAGCTTGGGTGATGGTAGCTTATGTCTGATAAGAGATGTGTTGGCTACATGCCTCTAAATTGTGTTAAAATGAGGCTCGAGGGCCTGTTTATTATTGAAAAACATGAAAAAACTCTAAACAACCAAAAACCTAACCCCGGGAGATGTAACACCAAGATTTTGTGGGCCCCATTGGGTTTAGTGGTCGTAACTTGGTTATATTACCTCCGTTTGGCGCATATGATATCTTGTTGGAAAGTTATCCCCGATTACTATAGGTTTCATCTCAAGCCCCTACCTAGAACTATAGGCCTACTGCGGACCTCAAGAAAACACCGTTTAGGGGGTCAAAACTGCTCCGGAAGTTCAGGATCCGAAAAATTGCTAAAAATAGTAAATGTTGAAATAAACAAGGAAACATATGAAACTGACTAGAGGATCTAGGTGGAATAGGTGGGTGGCCACCAATATCAACCTAGATCATTCCTCCCCCCTTAGGAATCAATGGCCCCCACTACGTGCAAATCCTTCATGAGGTGACGAAATTTCTGTTGAACCTGGTCCCTGGTGAACCACATGCCCTAGTGAACGAGTTGCCCTGCTTTGCCAACTTGATATAGTTGTATCCTCTGTTGGTGAGTGTTCTTGATTTGTGTTTCCATGATCTGATCAATTATGGCTTGTTCCATGCAATCTAGGTTGAGCTCTATTGGTGTGAGTTGTTCTACAATGTTAGATGTGTCCAACAATGGTGGAAAGTATGGCCGAAGGCAGTCTACAGTGAACACTAGGTGCAGACAAAGGAATGGTTGGATGTTGAGCTCGAAGGCATTATCACCGATAGCCTTAGTGATGGTGTATGGCCCATATTAGAGAGGGTGAAGCTTGTGGTGGGGTCCAGCAAGGCGCTCCTTCTGCAAATGTCGCCAAACTTTGTCGCCCACCTAGAACTTGTGCGACACTCGATGATGATTGTGGTGTTTCTTGTACTTAGCATTGGTTCTATCCAATATATCATGGACCTGTTGGCGGATGCTTGAATGCACTCAATGAAGTTTTTAGCCCTTTCATCTTCAGAATGGACGTGAGCCGAATCTACCTAAGTGGCTACAAATGGTATCGCCACATCAATGGGACATAATGGCTGAAATCCTAGCCCTACCTTAAAGGGGTTATGGCTAGTTGAGCTGTGGAGATATCTATTATAGTTGTGTTGGACATAAGTGATACTTTCATCCCACGTGCATGGATGCTTCGAGTTGTACATGCGCAGAATGTGTACAATCATCTTGTTCACAACCTCTATTTGGCCATCAATTTGGGAATGGAATGTCATGGACTTAGTAATTTTTGTATCCAGCATTGACTAGAGACTAGACCAAAATTCACTTAGGAATATGCTATCCCAATCTGAGATAATGGACTGTGGGTTCCCAAAGTGTACCCACACTCACTTAAAGAAGATCTTAGTAGTGGCCTATGTTGTGATACTCTTCTTGCAAGCCGCCATGATGGCCATCTTAGAGAATCTATCGACGACTATGAAAACACAATCATTGTCGTGTGTAGTAGAAGGAAGACCTGACATGTGATGCATGGAGATAGATTCCCAAGGCTGACTAGGAGTAGGTAGAGGAGTATACAGGCCTTGATTCTTGATGGTTGGTTTGGAAATGGTGCAGGATGTGTAGGATTTAGTGTAGTTCCCAACATCCTGACAAAGTTTCGGCCAATAAAAATACTTTTTGCAATACCACCATTGTTTTCTCTACTCCAAAATGTCTAGCGACGCACCTGTAGTAAGCCTCCCAATTCATCTTGGCATGCTAGCTTGAAGGAGCACGAATGTGTCCTAGGTGGCATAACAGTGCATCCTGAAGGTGAAAATTTGGAACTTGCTTCCCTTCCAGGAGTGTCTGATATGTGCTGCCAAATTCTAGATCGCTCATGTAAAGATGCGGCCACCCCAAAGTCTTGTGCCCACAAGAGTCGAGCACATTGATCAACGCCATGACTGGTGGTTGGTTGAGGCAATCAACAACATTATTGGTGTTTCCCTTCTTATACTTAATGTTCAAATGGAATTTTTGCAAGTAGGTGGACCATTTTTTATGGCAATCATTCTACAACTTCCCTTGTTTTTGTATGAACTACAGGGGTCGGTGGTCTGTGTGATGACCATTTCCTTCCCCAGAATGTAATGCTTCCATTGATGATAGGCCTGCACAATGGAATACATTTATTTATTTTAAGTGGGATACTTTCAAAATGTGTCTGAAAGTGTCTCATTGTGTAATCCATTGGATGCCCATGCTGAGTAAGAACCGCACAAATAGCATAGTCAGAGGCGTTTGTCTCAATCTCAAATGGTTGTTGCAGTTCTAGTAATGTGAGCACCGGTGCAGAGCAAAGGTGATGCTTCAACTCAAAAAATGCCTGTTGTTGGGTTTCAAACCAAAAAAAAAAATTCTTTCGCTCGGCCCTTGGTGACTTGACTTAAAGGCCAAGTGATATGAGAGAACACCAACACGAACCTGTGGTATAAATTGGCAAGACCTAAAACGCTGCAAAGCTCTGTTAGAGTGCTAGGGGTTGACCAATCTCGAATGACTTGTATCTTAGTTGGGTCCACATGTACACCTTTCTCATCAATGATGTACCCCATATATTGAACTTGGGTCAGGCCAAAAGTGCATTTCTCCAAGTTATCACACAAATTGTGTTGTCGCAAGGTTTGAAGGACTTGTCGAATATGGTGGAGGTTCTCGTCCCAACTCTGGCTAAAGATCAAGATATCATCTAAATACACCACCATGAATGCATTGGTGAAGGGTCACAAGGTGTCATCCATTAATCGCATGAAGGTTTCAGGGGCATTCGTCAATCCGAATGGCATGACCAACTATTTGAAAATTCCCTCCTTGGATTTGAAGGCAGTCTTCCACACATTGGAGGGTTGGATAGGCTCCTGGTGATAACTTGACTTCAAGTCAATCTTTATGAAATATTCTTCCCCCTTGAGTTGGTCCATAAGGTCATCAATCTGCGGGATTGGGTACCTATTCCGAACAGTGACCTTGTTTCACGCCCAATAGTCATTGCATAGTCTCCAGGTCCCATCCTTCTTCTGTATGAATACAATCATGATCCCACATGTTGATGATCTTGGCCTAATGTGCCCTTTCCACAATAGTTCCTGAATATTCCTCTTGATCTCATCATTCTCCATAACAGAGCATTGATAGATCAGTCCATTTGGGAGTAGGGCGCCCGGGGTCAGATCGATGGAGTGCTTGACTTGACAATGCAGAGGTACCCCTGTAGGTGAGGTGAAAATATCACTGTACTCATCCACGACCTTGTCCATTTCCTGATTTTGTGTAGAGGAACCCTGCCTAGAATCCATGGCCACAACCTTATTCTTTCCCTAAGGGTGAATGATAAGGAAGAAAATTTCCTGGTTACTACATTTCTTTGTAGTGATGAAAGAGATGGTGGTAGGCGGGGCTACCTCTAGTATCTTATACAACTTATTGGCCAAAGTAATAATCAGAAAGTGAGATCTAGACTCATATACAACATGTCGCTTCCACAAGTATGGTTTTCCTACCAATACATCACAAACGTCAACAGGATAAACATCACACAGTACCTCATCCGTGAAGGGCTTGATGTTGTAGGAAAGGCGACACTACTGGCTGGCGCGGAGATCTCTTCCTTGATGAAGCCACCGGATGGTGTACAATTGTGGATGTGTTGTAGTATCTAGGCCCAGCCACTTCATGACCTCTATTAAAATGAGGTTCTTTTGGCTCCCGCTATTGACAATGAACTGCAACGAAGAACCCTTCACCCACATCTGTGAGTGGAAGAGGCATTCCCCCTCCTCTGGATCTTCAGGCTCAATATTCTAGATCTTGGTGGTGGCCACGGTGGCACTAGGCTCCACATCAATTATCTTCTTCCCTTTTTCATTCCCCTTATCGAGTTCTAATTCAAAATTGAAACATGCATCTGATTCGGAGGCCTTCAGCTCGGCCACTGGTGACTAGTTGGCCTGACACTCACTTGTGTTATGAGTGGATCTCTTATGGAACTCACACCATTTTCCCGTGTCATTCTTTGTCTTCATGGTTTTGTTCTTTTCTTGCGACTTCAACAGGTTTTCCTGGGTAGCCCTGGCTCTGTCCTTTGCCCTATGGTTTGGGGGCGCCTTTTCCTTGCTTTGGATTCGCAGATCCAAAGTCTCGCTTCTTATGTTTAAACTTTTTCTCAATCTTGACAGTGTACCAGTATGTCGTGCTGAGCGCGGAAATGTCCAGGAACTCCATCTCATCCTAGATGTACTTGTCTAGGCAACCGCAGTACTTAATTACCAAATGCCGCTCAGTATCCTTGATACTCAACTTCATGCGAAGGGTATGGAAATTATTTGTGAACTTTGGCACATCTTGGTCCCTTCCCTACAGTAGCGTGGTCCACTTTATGTATTTATCTTCATAGCTCCCGACAGGGTAATATTTTCCCTTGATGGCATCTCGAAAAGAATCCCAAGTGGGTGTAGATGAAAACAGTGAGGGATCACTCTCATCCTTTTGTTCACAGTAGGTTTCCTGTCATTCCTTGACGTGTGGGGTGTCCATGAGAAGTGCAAAAGTAATATTTTCCCGATTGGAAAAGTCATGAACTGAAAAATATTATTCCAATAGATTTAACCATTTATCTACGACATCTGTATCTATCAGGCCCTCAAATATGGGAACATTAAATTTAACTTGTACCTTAAAAGGAGTGGCACCTCCATAGTGGTTGTTGGATGAAGATGCATCATCAAAGGATCTGGGCAAAGTTATCCATCATCGTGTTCCTCTGTCGCTCAAGGGATTCCTTGAGAAACATTTGGAAAGGATCTCTAATCCCCTCATCTTTCTTTTCTTCCACCATGGGAGGTCATTGGGGTTTGTGAGGCTGATATTGCAGTAGCTCAACGAGATCGAGCCCTAACTCCTTATACCCTAGCCTCGTTGGGGACATGCAAAAAAAAAGAAGAGAAAGAGCAGATTGCTCTAATACCACTGATCCAAACTTAAACAGGAACACAAAAAATTATAGATATAATCATAAATACAAAGATGCAGTAGAAAAACACTTCATTTCATTAATAGAAAAATATTGAACTATGCTTACAAATAGAATGGAAATAAGATAGCTCGAGCGATGTTAGCTTATCTTTGAGAAGAGATGTGGCAGCTACATGCCTCTGAATTGTGTTACAATGAAGCTCAAGCGCCTATTTATTATTGAAAAACATGAGAAAAACCTAAACAACAAAAACCCTAACCCCAAGATATGTAACACCAAGAGTTTGTGGGCCCCGTTGGGGTTCGTTGGGCAGCCAACTTCCCAGGGTCGTAACTTCACCATATTATCTTTGTTTGGCATGTAAGATATCTTGTTGGAAAGGTCTCTCTAGGCACTACAAGTTTCACGATAGGCCCTTGCCCATGGCTATTGGCCTGCAACAAATCTAAAAAAAAACATCGTTTAGGGGGTCAAAATTGCTCCAGAAGTTTAGGACCCGAAAAACTACTAAAACTAATACATGCTAAAATAAAAAAGAAAACATATGAATCTGACTAGATGGTGTAGGTGGAATAGGCGGGTGACCACGAATATCCACCTAGATCAATGATATATGTCTTAATGATCAAGAAGAAGGGGTCTCATGTCTTATTCCAGGATGGGAAGGAAATACTCAGACCTGGAGGCTCTAGCTTCATGGGTATTGTGCTCGGAGTTAGAGAGCATGGTCTATTTAGGCTGACGAGCAAGCCTATAAATCATGGGAAGAAGAAGTAAGAAAACCATGTGTAGGTTCCATAGAAGTAGTTGTAGGTGTAGGTTTCAAAGGTCAAGGTACAAGTTCCAAAGAAGAAGGTCTAGGTTCTAGAGGCTCAGCGGGAGTCGAGCTCTAGTGGGAGTATGCAGATTCAGAGGGAGACTTTGTAGCCTAAGAAGAGCGCATGGTCAGTGGGGAGAAAGGGTGCTCCTACAACTGGTGAGAAGGAATCATGGAGAGAATGGAAGGCATTCCAGGAGAAGAAGAAGAAATAGGATGCTTCCAGTGACAATGATACTTCCAAGAGAAGTGTAGTTCATACTATAGGGATCGTTGCAGTGGTAAGCGCTAAGAGTTGGGCAAGTGTTGTGAGTAGTGATGATGATAATGAGTTAATTCCTAGTCTTGGAAGTACCTCCCTCTCTAAGAGGGAGTGTTGATTTTTGAGTAGCTTGGGAGGTACTCCAAGCACTAGGGTTCAAGGTTTAGAGGTTGGAGCACCACAAGAGTCACTTGTGGGCTTGGAACCCAAAGTTGGGGTTTTTCACCCAAAAGAGTTGGGCCAAAACCATGAGACATATAGGCATGAAAAAATTTTAGGTGATAGAGGATGGTGAGGCGGATCCAACGCTTAGAAAATTGCTCAAATTGGAGCTCTAGATTAAGAGATATTAATTTTTGTTTGTCATTGTCATGTTTTGTGCAAGTCGGCTTGGCTTTAGAAGGACTTTTTGACAATTGACAAGGATTCGTTGAAGCCCTAATTGAGTGATATAATATGAGGTGTGTGAGGATCATTTAGAGCATCCAAGGTGCAACATTTCATAGAGAGATCATCTCCTAAGGGAGCTGCAACAAAAAAGAGAGAGGGTCGAGGAGCACAAGGGAAATTGTGTAGTCTATTCTCTGGGTTGGATAAGGCCGAGGTGTAGCAAAGGCTAGACAAGTGAATTTTAGGGTGGTTACTCCTTGTTTTTGGAGGGTTGCAGGCTCTTTGGGGTAGTAGAGGCACTGCAGGCTCTGTGGGGCAGCAAAGGCACGGGAGGCCTGTAATAAGCTTGTTGCAGGGGGTCACAAGGCCTATTACCTAGTGTAAAGGCAAGGAATAGGGCATCGTGTGAGGCAGAAAGCAAAAGAAGGCAAGCCGAAAAGGAAAAGGTGATTGTAGGGCAGGTTAGATAGGGCTTTAATAGACTGCAATGATGCCCTAACTAGATTGAAATTATACAGTAGGTGTACCAACTCATGAGCATAGGTATGTGGATGATTTCATGTTTAATTTGTTGCTAGTGGATCATTCCTACTGTGTGGACAGTTGCAGCCTATGGGAGATAATTGGGAGTCTTATTGTGATGGTTGAAAACCTCTTCTAGGAGTAGATCCTATAGTGATATAATTGGGTTCCATTGGACTAGTGGAGGGCAGTGCGTTGGCCACACAAAGTAACCCTTGACAAGCAACCATAAAGAGAGCTTGACAACTGAAGGTTGGGTGAAGTTGATGAGCTAATGTGTAGTACATTGATGGACTAGTGGAATTCTAGATTGGCAAATTAGATCTCAGGTATTGGCCAGCCTAGAAGAGCATATTGGATCAGCTCATGTTCATTGTAGAAGAAGCACCTTGTAGCAGTGATAGGTGGCAACCCTCCTGAAGACTCTATGTGTTGTCTCTTGATGGACTGGCAGGACGAGAGACAACATAAATGCTGCAACAAGATTGTCATTGTATCTTGTATTATTGTACATGTGGATAATTGAGGGCCATTATCCCTTGTATGGGAGCCCTAGATAATTGTATTATATGTTTATCAATATAACGAAGTTGGGTTGAAAAAATTGTAAAAGGTTGTCTATACTTATGCATGTGTGATTTACTGTTATTTATATTCCGT
Organism: Pinus taeda; assembly: GCA_000404065.3. Taxonomy (NCBI): domain Eukaryota; kingdom Viridiplantae; phylum Streptophyta; class Pinopsida; order Pinales; family Pinaceae; genus Pinus; species Pinus taeda. The sequence goes on along the minus strand of APFE030234574.1, from coordinate 35,926 downwards.
TGTGCAAAGTATATTTGTTGAGATTCTTGGTTTGGTAGCATCGGAGATTTTAAGATTCTATCCTAGACCCAAGGTTGTGAAAATTCAACAATATGAAACTATGACATGACTTAATCTATCAAATATATACATAACTCTTTTCTCTTTTTGGTCATCGAGACTGCCTTCGGCAACTTCCTTTCCTTGCTTGAAATTTCTTCAACTATTTTGACATGTTGCACTCCTTCGTTACCATACTATCATCCTTCTAAACAATGGATCCCACTCAAGGTGGAATGATTAGCGAGACACTTGCTTCTTCCATGTAGAGGTGAACCTTCTAATGAAGATTTGAGTGGAGGATCTTGATTATCCTCATCCTGCAAATGCTCCTTTCTAATGATGATGACGCATGATGAATTCTTTTTATCATCTATCATGATAGATGAATTTCTTTCAACCTGTTAGTGTCGGTATCTTCATCCCTCCATCAGTGATCAAAATTCTCTTGTTGCATTTCATTTTAGGTGTCTCATCTGATCAGTTTCATTCCATTAGTTCATGGATCATCTGATGGCAATGGCATATTATCAATTTTCCCTCATGATCTTTACTTGCTGCCCTATTCTCATGAATTCAGATCATTTACAGTCATTTTCTTTCTTTACATTTGTAAAAGCCATTTTTAGGGTTTTTAAGTCTCATTAGGTCTAGGGTTTGTCATTAAAGTATTGTAAAAGCTCAATAATGGTCAGCAGGCACATGAGGAGGAAAAATAAGTTCTTAGCGTCAAAAATTTCAATAATCACATGTTTAGTGATTGATTTTTCCTCAAAACCCTGTTTTGAGGAAAAAGAGAGTTTTTTCTTCTATGTATATAAATTTCAAGTAATTTTATTCTTCCTATATGTAATAAGTCCAGAAATGCAACCCTGGTCACCTTACCAAGCTCCTGTGCTTTAGCTCCTGCAAAAGAGACAAGAAATTCAAAGCATTAGTCCATCAAAGTCAAAAAGAAAGTCCAACTGCAAAATAGAGTTTTAAATGATAAAGTGAAAGGCAAAACATTAGAAAGTGGGTTTTTGTAAATGAAAAATCAAAGTCACTTATATATAAAGTTTCCCTTGTGTTATAAACTTCATTTGTGTGCCAAAGAGAGAGGGAACAAGCCAAGTCGCGATTTGAGGAGCAAAGGGAGAAATCGTAGCAAAAATTGTGAAAGCTTACTGGGCGCAGCGCACCTAGGTTGAGGCGCGGTGCACAAAGTGCAGGAAACACACTGGAAATTACACAGGCGCAGTGCACCAATTAGTGGGCATTGTGCACTTTCCCTCCAAGCCCAAATTTAGTTCAATCGACCTCATCTAGCTTCCAAATCTTGCAAACCTCATTTCACAAGTAAGTGAAACATTCCACTTTGCTATTGCAAGGGTTTTACTCATCTTTGATGGTGTGTTAATAGGTGAAAATTAAAACCCTAGTTTACTACACAGTTACAGTAAAAAAATTGTCTAGGGTTTTCAAAAATTGTCATTGTTGTTGTTTTCTCCTTGCAATCATTTTCAAATTCCTCCACTACACTCCCCTCATTTCATATCCCTTACTCCTCCTTCATTCACATTCATCCTACCCCCTCATCCCCAAAACCCTAATACCTAACAAATTCCCACTATTCCCAAAGCCTAATTGGCATTCCCAAAATCCTGCTACTCCCAAAAAACCCTACAACTAGCATCACAACCCCTTATTCATAGTCCACTCATCAATCCCTTTCATTAAACAACAAACAACTATTCCTCATTTAAAATCTCTTCATACTCATCATTGAAACACCATACAGTGGCAAACATGGAAACAGATTCACCTTATGAAAGGGATGAGGAAACAGTGAGTGATTCCTCCCAAGAAATTCATGCACCAAGAAAACCTCACAAGGGAGGAAAACATATCCAGGAGGAGCCCACTACACTTACAAAGTTATTGGCTTGTCCTCTTGCTATAGCATGTTTCAAACATCAGTCTTGCTACTAGTTTTGTGAGATGGTGGAAAGAGTCAAATACCACCATGAGCTTGCTAGATTATTTGTCCTCCATCTTCACAATGGCTAGGTCAATTTGGCAGGTGTTACCTTCACTTTGACACCTGAAACTATAGCTGAAGCAACAACTATTCCGAATGTAGGCAAACAGTGAAACAAAGGACAGCTTGTGGACAAAGAATATTATGAGCCTTATATCAAGGCTAGCTATCAGAAGCAGATCAGTAGTTTTTTCCCTTTCAGATACCTACAGGACATATATGCTCCACTCATGAAGCTAATTATCAAATACTTCAACGTGAAGGGAGATTTTCTCGCTTATAAACCTACCATATTAGATTATTGATGCATTTCACTAGGGTGACGATGATGAACCTCCCCTATTTCATATGCAGAAATATTGAGAAAATGACCACATTAGTGAAAATAAAACCTCCTCATCAACAATACAACAGCATTTATCACTTTGCATTGATCAAGATCGTGGTTTTGCATCAGCTGAGCTTACTGAATGTTTCATGGGATGATTTCATTTCACATGAGGTTTTCACAAGTCCTCAAGTGACCCCATCAGTTTTTCATGAGGCAGGAGGGCCTTCACACCAGTAAGAAGTTCATGAGACTCAAACAACCAGTGTGCCAATATTTTTCACTTACCAAAAGGGAACAAGGAGGCTATTTGCAGCTGCAAAACGAGTACTATCTCCACCTGAGGTGGAAGGGGTCTCGTTTCCTTCATCATATCATAGGAAAATGCTATCTTCACCTGGGGTGAAAGGGGCTTTGCCTTCTTCTTTAGAAAAGCAGGTACAAGACAAAGGGAAACAACCAGTACATGAGGAAGGGCCTTCTGAAGATCAGGAGAGAGATTTCATTTTGATTCAGGAGGATGATGTGGATTTGGGCCCCCAAAGCTCAAGACTGAAAGAGATCATCAAAGAGCAAGAATATGACATTCATGCCTTAGATCTTAACCTTGAAAGAGCTAAGTGGATCATCAATTACCTTGAGAAAAGGAACAAGCAGCTAGAGGATCAGCAGACGATCATAGAGCTGCAAACTATAAGGGAAAACCGGCAAGCAGCAAACAGGAGGAAAGTCAAATTGACACTGCTTGAGCAAGAGATTGATGCCGACCGGGAATCTTGGCTAGATAGGAAAAATATGCACTTGGAGAAGCTATTGGAGAAGGCCAACAAAGAGAAAAAGATGTTGAGGCACATGGCCTATCACTATTTGGCAAGAAACAAGATTTGCAAAGCGAGAATAAGGAGCTTAAAAGCCAAGTTGAGGAAAACTTTGAGGAGGAAGAAAGACCAAATAGACTCAAAATCTTGGTTGAGGCTTCATTAGCCCAACATAGTACTTGATGCAGGTCACTTAGCCCAAATTTCAAGAAATTTGACACACTTTTTGTCAGATTTGAATTTTTGAAGGAAAAAACAGGTTTTTCTGCCTGGTGCGTAGCGCCACCCGACGCTCGCTTTTGCTAGGGACCTCCTCTAGAGGAAAAATCTATATTTTTGGATTCCTCATGCAAAATTATGAATTCCCAGAAATTACTAGAAAGTTTTGTCAAGTTTTGAGCTTCCAAAAAAGTCAAAAACACCTCAAAAATGCCCTCTCTGCTCCTTTTTGGCCACACAGAAAGCAGTGTTGGGAGAACTCGCTTTTGGAGGAGAAAATGGACACCAAATTCAGAAATTGCACTTGTTATGGAAAGTAGATAGATAGGCCTTTCCAAGAAGCCCACTTGGAGAAACTTTGGTGCATGCGAAGGATTCCAAAATCAGCTGCAAAAAAGCACTACGCACAGAGAAAGTGGCGCGGCGCATAGGATGGAAAATTGCTATTTTTGCCAAAAAAAACTTTGTTTTTCGCCTAGTTTTTTCTCAGTTTGACTTTTTTCTCTCTCATGGTCAAACTCATGATGTAAATTAATGTAACTCGATGGACTTTGATGTAAAAATTTTGAAAATTCACTCATGGAGGTAGATACATCATGAAAAGGTAGTTTTGAAACTGAATGAATCAGTTTCCTAGGTTTTAGAGGCAAGTTGTTCCACTGCCTACTTTTCAGTTCTTAGTTTAGATCTTATTGAAACATCTCTTAAACGCATGAATTCGACCCCTAAAGCCTAGCATGAGTTGTTTTTTGCCTATATCTAGTATTTTTTCAGTCATTTGTCAAGGTTGGACTCTTGTGAAAGCTTTGAGCATCATTGTACATTCATCTCTACAGTTTGGCAAAGGAATAGACCAGGGTTTGCAGCATTTTGTGGAATTCTTGTGGCAAGTTGATTTGGTATTGTTTTTTCTTCTATAATTAAAGTTTACATGTGTTTATGTATGCCATTATCACTCTCTTTTCAGCTGAACTAAATGAATCAAGGATAAAGTTAGAAATCATTGATGTTGCAGTGCTCTACCTAGGGTTTGTTTAGTTTTTCATGTTTTCAATTGTTTGAAGAGGATTCCTAAGACTCTCGTGCCCTCTCCAACTCCTCACCAGTATTAAGACTCTCCATCTCACTCAATTTAAAGTACTAAAGCATTTGCCTACCTCGCCGCATAGAAACCTCTGCAAGACTGAGTCCATTCCCCAGATCCAAATCTACCTTTCACATTTGAGCCAGCAAACCAACATAAAACTCAATCAAAATCCTCTGAGCATATACCTAGCCTAAAATTAGTCTTTACATCAGTCATCTCAAGTCTCATTTGCTATATTTTCCTAAGATTGACAAGGAGAGATCCCTCTCCCAACCTGGTAGGGATAGCTACCAGGTTAAGCGTGGTTTGATGTTACCCTAGATCCTGCCTTTCTCAGCCTGAGGTAGATTTAGGCCCTAACATAGTGGCGACCATACTAGGGAAGAAAATCTTATTTGTTTGTTAGTGTTCTTTGCTTTATAAACTACATATGGAGCCTAAAGTTATGCCAGGGAACCTTCGAACTGCACATTGCTTTACGAGTGCAGAAGTAGATAAAAGCTGCTTTAGTCAATCTTCGGTCTAGTCTTATAAACTGAACATCTGACTTGCAAATTCCTACAGTACATCAAATAATTCTAGACTTTTGGATGATGAGTTTAGAATTTAGTAGGCTGACAAGATTGTAATGTCAATTTGATTTTTGGGAATAAATCAACACACTGGCTTCCATACAATACACTAGAGCAAATCCTGATCCTAAGCCCCCTCCCGTGTATGAAAACCCAAATATCATTCCAAGAGTTCTTCGCCAAGAAAGTTTTGTGATCCCTGTGTTTAGATCTCTTTCATGCCCAGTTGTTTTTGAATATCTTGAAGATCTTCCATTTGATGAAAATTTTGAGCTATCTTTGTTTGAGACTAAGTCTGAAAGTGCAGTTGGTGCTACTGCTCTCAATCCCGAGTTTGTCAAGGATCTTGAAACTGAAAGAGCGAATCTATCAATTGACACTTATATTCTGAATCTTCAAACTTCAATTGTGGCTACCAATATTCCCGAGTTCTTAGAATCTGCATCTGCTACTCTTGGTTCATCTAATGTTGTATCTAATTTAGAAATTCCTACTGAAACTCCTTTTATTCCCACCATTCCCATGCATCCTGCCATCTCTGATCAGAAATTTGCAGTGGTTTCACCTCCATCCACTCCTTCTACACCTCAAACATCAAGAATTTCTTCACCCCCTTCAACACCTTATACATTGATCGTTCCAACTCCTCCTACATCCCCAAGGCCAGTTGTAAATCCACCTTGAGCAATGGCTACCAGATATGCGCCTCTTGTTTTGCCACAGAAATTGGATAACATGCTCGTTAATTATCAAAGCAAGATCCCATTGTTTGATGCTTCTCAAGGTGTCACAACACAGCAGCACATCGATCGGATGAGTGATTTCTTTGATCTCCACGAGATTGATGTAGAGAATGTAACAATGAGATTATTTGTGCAAACTTTTGGAGGTGAAGTGTGAAAGTGGTTCAAAGCATTGTCAGCTAGAACAATCAATTCATTGGAAGCACTTCAAATAAAATTTCTAGATCGCTGGGAGGTAAAGAAAAATCCACTTCAAATCCTTTCTGAGTATGAGAACATAAAGAGAAATGTTGGTGAAAGTGTCCAGGATTACTGTGTTATATTCAATACTATTTATAATTCCATTCCAGCTGACATCAAGCCACCTATGGGGCTAGCTTTGATCAAATTTCCCGATGGTTTTGATCCCGATATGGCATATCAGTTGAGAGAAAGAGACCCGGCTACATTAGAAGACACGCAGAAAATTGCAGTAAGTGTCGAAGCAAATTTGTTAGCTACGAGAGCTAGAACAAAGACCGAGAAGAAGGTGACTATAAAAGAAGAAGCTTCTACTTCAGATCATTTGCTCCATAAGATTCACCATTGCAGATAAGCCCGAGACACAGGTTAGAAATCCAAATTTCCGTGGTCAGTAGCAACCACAATTTAGAATCAAGTAACGGGAGCAAAGAGCTCAAGATCCATCAGCTCAACAACAAGTCAAAACACCATTACAGCATAGCTATGTTCATGGCACTGAATCAGAAGATGATGAGGCCCCAATTGGAGAAGAGAATCACTTTTTTACACCAGATGGTTTTCCAATTTATATCACCGAAGATGAAGAGTATTTAGAAAGTCCAGTTATCCAAAAGGATGAAGATTTTATATTGGAAAATGAAACAGTCCTAGAAGAGGAATCTGAGTAATATCATAGAGGATACATGAATGCATTAACAGCACAGCAAAGGCAATACTCACTTAGGAGTAGGGATGTTCCTATTAATCCAATTCAGAAAAGGAAGGAAGCAACACCACCAAAGAATGACTCTTCAAATGTGCAAAAAAAGGGAAATGAGCCAGCAAACCCTACTTCTAGTAAAGTGCAATCGGCAAACGAAAAGTCAAATCAACCAAGTACAACAAAGGAGAAAACTAAAAAGAAAGATGCTTCAATCAAAGAGGTAGAGAAAACTACAACCTTTAGCTTAGAAAATGAAATTGCTAAGTTAAAAGGGTCAATACCTTTAACTGAATTAATGAAGAATAGTAGTTATAAAGGTCAAGTGGCTAAGATTTTGAATGTAGATCCTTTGTCTGATATGGTAAATGTGGAAGATGACCAACCTGAACTTATTTTTGGTCCGGCATTAGAAGGTCAATCTAAGGATAGTGATGTAGCTCCTTTTTATATCAACCTTAGATTGCATGATTATGTTTTACACAATGCCATGTTTGATTCAGGAGCGTCTCATAATCTCATGCCAAAGGAAATTATGGAAAAATTGGGTTTGGACATCACTAGAAAGTATCATGACCTTTATTTCTTTCATTCTGGTAGAGTAAGATGTATTGGTCTCATTAAAGATTTGATTGTAAGTTTGGATCAGATTCCAGCGAAAAATGTTCTTATGGATGTAGTTGTGGCTGACATTCCCCCTAGATTTGGCATGCTTCTATCTAGATCATGGGGTGCAAAACTCAAAGGGTCATTGCAGTTATATTTCTCCTATGCTACTATTCTCGTGTTTGGTCAAATGAGGAAGTTATATAGAGAGAAAAAGATGAAGTACATAATCACGAGCAAGGAGAAACCTATGAATCATCCAATTAATTATGTACATACAGATTTAGAGTCTTTTGTTCTTATTTTGACAATGGTTTAGATTATGTAAATAGTCAATTGGTTGAAGTTGAAGATATACTCGAGATTATAGAAAATTTCAGAGCTATATTTCATCAAGAGAGGCAAAGGCTTGAAATTACCGCTGAGTAGTCAACATTCCACCAGCAGTAAGAAAAAGATGGACAACAGCCAAAGGTGGAAAAACAGGCAGAATTTCAGCATTTGGAAGAAGAAGCTGGTTTGTGGAGTATGGACTTTGATGGAGCAGTCAGTAGGGAAGGTGTCAAAATTGGCATTTGGATACGCAACCCTGTTTCTCACCAAATAAGGTCCCGAGTAATGTAAGAGTTTGTTCCTACAAGTTGGCTTTTGATTGTTCTAATAATGAAGTAGAATATGAGGCACTAATTGCAGGCTTGAAAATCCTCAAAAAGCTTAATGCAAAAAATTTCAGTTTATGGCGACTTCGAATTAGTAATCAAGCAAGTCAAGGGAGAATACCAAGCAAAACATCCTCAAATGAGGGCTTACCCTAATGCGGTTTTAGACATTTTGAGGTTGTTTCCATATTTTACTTTGACATGTGTTCCACGTGCACAAAATGTTATTGCAGATTCCCTTACTACAACAGCGAGTAACTTGAAGATTCCAATGAATTCAGACAATAAGTTTTAAATTTATGTGAAACATTGCCCAGCTATCCCTGATAATCAAAGATATTGGCAAGTGTTTCAAGATGATAAAGAGATTGAAGATTTTTTGCGAAATGAAGGTAAATATCAAGACACTTTTATAGATGGCGAGCAAGATAATGGCGAACCAGACTTAGAAGTAAATCAGATGGAAGTTATGCAGCTGAAAGACAATGACATCCCTAAAGGCCTCATACCTTTAGAGGAATTATTTGACCAAGATGATGTAGCCTGGAAACTAAGTTTGATGTTGACTGAAAAGGGAGTTGAAGACGTGAATATTAGAACAACAGAAAATCCAAAGATGGTGAAGTTGTCAAAGGCATTGCCTCCTCAAGTAAAGGCAAAGTACATTACTTTATTGTCCTCATTTACTAATGTATTTGCATGGGACTATTCAGATTTGAAGGAGTACAATAAAAGCATAATTCAGCACATTATTCCAATCAAGCCAAACCAAAATCCATTTCGCCAAGAGCTAAGAAGGATCAATCCTAAGTTGTTTCCATCCATAGAGAAGGAGGTGAATCGATTATACAAGGCTGGTATAATTGTTCCAATAATATTTTCAGAATGGATTTCCAATTTGGTGTCCGTGCGGAAGAAGACAGGTGATATTAGATTATGCATTGATTTCAGAAATCTGAATAAGGTGTCTTTGAAAGATAATTATCTGTTGCCAAAAATGGACCACATACTTCAAAGAGTGGTTGGGGCATCTCGTATGTCGCTACTCGATGGGTATTCCTGATATAATCAAATTTTGGTCCATGAGGATGATAGAGACAAAACAGCATTCACCACACCATAAGGGACTTTCCATTATGCCAAGATGCCATTCAGTTTAAAGAATGCTGGTGCAACTTTTCAGCGGGCTATGCATATTGCCTTTGCAAATGAGAAATATGTATTTTCAGTAGTTTATCTTGACGATTTGATAGTTTTCTCTAATTCAAATGAGGAACGTCTTTACCATTTGAAGATTGTTTTTCAGCGGTGCAGAAAGTATGGCATATCTCTTAATCCCAAAAAGAGTTTGTTTTCCATGGACGAAGGAAAGCTTCTCTGTCACATCATATCAAAGCAGAGCATTGGCATCGATCCCGCTCGAGTGGAAGCTATTCAAAAAATTGATTTTCCCCGTAGTAAAATGGAGATCCAAGCATTCAACGTAAGATGAACTTCTTACGTCATTTTGTGCCAAATCTAGTAGAACATTTGAGCGAAATCACAAACATGTTAAAGAAAGATAGTGTAGTAAAGTGGACCGAAGAAGCTATCAAGTCTTTCAATTTGGTAAAGTTGGCCCTTTCTTCAACTCCAATTTTGATCAGCCCAAATTATTCCCAAGATTTTATTTTATTTTCATTCGCTTCAGAGCATACTATGGCAGCGATCTTAATGTAGAAAAGAGACCAGCTTGACAAGCCAATTGCCTTTTTCAGTAGAACGATAAGAGATGCAGCCTTAAAGTATAATATTATTGAGAAGCAAGCTCTTGCCTTAGTGAAAGCTATGAAAGATTTATGAGTATATATTTTGCATTCTCATATTCTTGCCTATGTTCCTAGCGCAACCGTCAAAGATGTTTTAGTGCAGACAGATCCAGAAGGGAGACGAGGCAAATGGATCGCAGCGTTGTTAGAATATGACTTGGAAATAAAGCCGACAAAGCTCATCAAGGGGCAAGTTTTGGCAAAACTGATGGCGGAATCTAATTTGCATGCCTTGGACATAAACTTGATTACTACTATGTCCAAAGAAGATGAGGATAGCTCACCTGTTCAGGTATCAGAAATTTTTATCCATTCCCCTTGGTATTCCGATATTGTATATGTACTCCAAAATCTTTCACCGCCTCCGGGAATGGCTAAAAATAAAAGAAGGACTCTAAAATTAAAGGCTGCTAAATTTTGTATTATGAATGATGCATTGTATTGGAAAGATCCTAGAGGTATGTTACTGAATTGTTTGGTTGAGGGGGATTGTGGAGGTCACCTATTTTGGAAGACGACAGCAAATAAAATTTTGAGAGCAGGGTACTATTGGCCTACTGTCTTTGTTGATGTTTATAAAACTGTTACAAGCTGCCATGAATGTCAAATTTTTCAGGGAAGGAGAAAATTACAGCCACTACCTCTCAAGCCAATTGAAGTAAGTGCTATGTTTCAGCAGTGGGGCCTTGATTTTATTGGAGAGATCTACCCTATATCTTCAGCTCAGCATAAGTGGATCTTAACATCAACGGATTATTTTACAAAATGGATTGAGGCCATCCCCACTTGGAAGGCCACTGATACAGTAATAATTCAGTTTCTCGAAAATAATATTTTTTCACGTTTTGGTTGTCCTAACAAGCTTATTATAGATAATGCATCAATGTTTAAATCTAAAAATATAATTGATTTTTGTAATAAATATCAAATTACCTTGGGGCATTCAACTGCATACTATCCGCAAGGTAATGGATTTGTGGAATCTTCAAATAAATCATTGGTTAACATCATCAAAAAGCTGCTGGAAACAAAAAAAAAGAGTTGGTACAAAAATCTTGTTAATGCACTTTGGGCAGGTAGAGTAAGTAAAAAGAAATCAATTGGCATGTCTCCATTTGAACTAGTATATGGTGTTGACATGGTGTTCCCGACATCTCTTGCAATCCCGGTGGTAAAACTTCTGCAGGAAGCTAGCAACGAAGAGGATCATTTTCAGCGAAGGATAAACCAAATGATCCATTTACAGTAGACGAGAGAGGAGGTTTTCCAGAATACCTTTAGGCTGTAAGAGAGAATCAAGAAAATCTATGACCAAAAGGCAAAGTCAGATAAGTTTTAGATTGAAGACATAATGCTCAAATGGGATGCTAGAAATGAGGACAAAGCCAAGCACGGAAACTTTGAGAATATGTGGAAGGGACCATTCAAAATTGTTGCATATCGGGGTCAAAATGCTTTTATGCTTCAAGAAATGAATGGAGAAGATTGTCTAGGTGGGTGGTCAATGGTCAGCTGCTGAAACGGTACTATCTTTGAGATATTTTCTGCTGTCATAATTATCCACTGTACATACCATTTTATTTCCTTTATTGCAAGTGTGCACTGTCATCATTCAGTCAGTTTGGGGCCCGAAGTGAAGGCTATAAAACTGAAGGTCTGATTTCAGTTTTAGTGTGGATTGTTTGAGTCAGTTATGAGTAAGTTTCTAGTCATGTAATTGAGTCCAGTTTTGAGTCAAGATATTGGTTTTGGTTTGCTGAAGTTATTGACTCCATTCAGCCCAATGGAAGAGGCACTGTCTGCTTTCCAGAGATCTGTAGTTCTTGGCACTTGCAAGGAGCTACCATCCCCATTGAAGCCAATGTTAGTGTCGGTATCTTCATCCCTCCATCAGTGATCAAAATTCTCTTGTTGCATTGCATTTTAGGTGTCTCATCCAATCAGCTGCATTCCATTAGGTCATGGATCATCTGATGGCAGTGGCATATTATCAATTTTCCCTCATGATCTTTACTTGTTGCCCTATTCTCATGAATTCTGATCATTTACAGATTTTCTGTCTTTACATTTGTAAAAGCCATTTTTAGGGTTTTAGGTCTCATTAGGTCTAGGGTCTGTCATTAAAGTCTTATAAAAGCTCAATAATGGTCAGCAGGCACATGAGGAGGTCAAATAAGTTCTCAGCATCAAAAATTTCAATAACCACATATTCAGTGATTGATTTTTCCTCAAAACCCTGTTTTGAGGAAAAAGAGAGTTTTTTCTTCTATGTATATAAATTTCATGTAATTTTATTCTTCCTATATGTAATAAGTCTGGAAATGCAGCCCTGGTCACCTTGCCAAGCTCCTGCACTTCAACTCCTGCAAAAGAGACAAGAAATTCAAAGCATTAGTCCATCAAAGTCAAAAAGAAAGTCCAACTGCAAAACAGATTTTTAAATGATAAAGTGAAAGGCAAAACATTAGAAAGTGGGTTTTTGTAAATGAAAAATCAAAGTCACTTGTATATAAAGTTTCCCTTGTTTTATAAACTTCATTTGTGTGCCAAAGAGAGAGTGAACAAGCCAAGTCACGATTTGAGGAGCAAAAGGAGAAATCGCAGCAAAAGTTGTGAAAGCTTACTAGGCGCGACGCACCTGGGTTGAGGCACGGTGCACCTGGTTAGCGTGGTGCACAGAGCGCAAGAAACACACTGGAAATTACACAGGCGCAGCACAGCTGCCCTCCAAGCCCGAATTTAGTTCAATCAACCTTATCTGGCTTCCAAATCTTGCAAACCTCATTTCACAAGTAAGTGAAACATTCCACTTTGTTATTACAAGGGTTTTACTCATCTTTGATGGTGTGTTAAAAGGTGAAAATTAAAACCCTAGTTTGCTGCACAGCTACACTAAAAAAATTCTCTAGTGTTTTCAAAAATTGTCATTGTTGTTGTTTGCTCCCTGCAATCATTTTCACATTCCTCCACTACACCCCCCTCATTTCATATCCCTTACTCCTCCTTCATTCACATTCATCCTACCCCCCTCATCCCCAAAACCCTAATACCTAACAAATTCCCACTATTCCCAAACCCTAATTAGCATTCCCAAAATCCTACCACTCCCAAAAAACCCTACAACCAGCATCACAACCTCTCATTCATAGTCCACTCATCAATCCCTTTCATTAAACAGCAAACAACTATTCTTCATTTAAAATCTCTTCATACTCATCATTGAAACACCATACATTAGCAAACATGGAAACAAATTCACCTTATGAAAGGGATGAGGAAATAGTGAGTGTTTTGTCTTTGAGGCTTTTGCGAGTTTCTTGATTCTGTAGCATATCTTTCGAATACATCACATTAGGTTTGTTTATAGTTGACGTTTCAAACCAGCAACGATGGTTCATCATCAGGATGTGAAAAATTGTTGAAAGACTAATCCTGTTTTTTTAAATATATAGAGATGTGTGAGATGTTTAGCCGATGTGTCGGCTTCTTCGAGAATGATTGATCATGACAAAGGTAGGAACAATTGTTGAATCTCTGCATCTCTTCAAGAATGTGAGGTCAGTATTCTTTTTCATTAAAAGCAATCTGTGTCATTCAATCTGCAAACTTCTTTCATTATCTCCCTTCAGTATTGGGTGAGTATTTTGTCTTTGAGGCTTCTATGAGTTTCTTGATTCTATAGCATATCTTCCGGATACATCGCATTAGGTTTGTTTATAATCGACGTTTCGAACCAGCAACGATGGTTCATCATCAGGATGTGAAAAATGGTTGAAAGACTAATCCCATTTTTTTAATATATAGAGATGTGTGAGAGGTTTAGCCGATGTGTCGGCTTCTCATAGAATGATTTATTGTGGCAAAGGTAGGAACAATTATTGGATCTCTACATCTTTTCAAGAATGTGAGGTCAGTCTTCTTTTTCATCAAGAGCAATCTGTGTCGTTCAAATCTGCGAACTTCTTTCATTATCTCCCTTCCGTATTGGGTGAGTATTTTGTCTTTGAGGCTTCTACAAGTTTCTTGATTCTGTAGCATATCTTTCAGATACATCACATTAGGTTTGTTTATAGTCAACGTTTCGAACCAGCAACGATGGTTCATCATCAGGATGTGAAAAATTGTTGAAAGACTAATCCCGTTTTTTTAAATATATAGAGATGTGTGAGATGTTTAGCCGATGTGTCGGCTTCTCAAAGAATGATTGATTGTGGAAAAGGTAGGAACAATTGTTGAATCTTTGCATCTCTTCAGGAATGTGAGGTCAGTCTTCTTTTTCGTTAAGAGCAATCTGTGTCGTTCAAATCTGCAAACTTCTTTCATTATCTCCCTTCCGTATTGGGTGAGTATTTTGTCTTTGAGGCTTCTGCGAGTTTCTTGATTCTGTAGCATATCTTCGGGATACATCGCATTAGGTTTGTTTATAGTTGACGTTTCAAACTAGCAACAACGGTTCATCATCAAGATGTGAAAAATTGTTGAAAGACTAATCCCATTTTTTTAAATATATTGAGATGTGTGAGATGTTTAGCCGATGTGCCGACTTCTCAGAGAATGATTGATTGTGGCAAAGGTAGGAACAATTGTTGAATCTCTGCATCCCTTCAAGAATGTGAGGTCAGTCTTCTTTTTCGTTAAGAGCAATCTGTGTCGTTCAAATCTGCGAACTTATTTCATTATCTCCCTTCCGTATTGGGTGAGTATTTTGTCTTTGAGGCTTCTGCAAGTTTCTTGATTTTGTAGCATATCTTCCGGATACATCGCATTAGGTTTGTTTATAGTTGACGTTTCAAACCAGCAATGATGGTTCATCATCAGGATGTGAAAATTTTTTGAAAGACTAATCCCATTTTTTTAAATATATAGAGATGTGTGAGATATTTAACCGATGTGTCGGCTTCTCAGAGAATGATTGATTGTGACAAAGGTAGGAACAATTGTTGAATCTCTGCATCTCTTCAAGAATGTGATGTCAATCTTCTTTTTCGTTAAGAGCAATGTTTCGAACCAGCAACGATGGTTCATCATCAGGATGTGAAAAATTGTTGAATGACAAGAAACTCAAGAAACTCACAAGCCTCAAAGACAAAATACTCACCCAATACGAAAGGGAGATAATGAAAGAAGTTCGCAGATTTGAATGACACAGATTGTTCTTAACGAAAAAGAAGACTGACCTCACATTCTTGAAGAGATGCAGAGATTCAACAAGTGTTCCTACCTTTGCCATAATCAATCATTCTCTGAGAAGCCGGCACATCGGCTAAACATCTCACACATCTCTATATATTTAAAAAAATGGGATTAGTCTTTCAACAATTTTTCACATCCTGATGATGAACCATCGTTGCTGGTTCGAAACGTCGACTATAAACAAACCTAATGCGATGTATCCGGAAGATATGCTACAGAAACAGTGAGTGATTCCTCCCAAGAAATTCATGCACCAAGAAAACCTCACAAGGGAGGAAAACACATCTGGGAGGAGCCCACTACACTTACAGAGCTATCAGTGTGTCCTTTTGCTGTAGCATGTTTCAAACATCAGTCTTGCTACCATTTTTGTGAGATGGTGGAAAGAGTCAAATACCACCATGAGCTTGCTAGATTATTTGTCCTCCATCTTCACAATGGCCAGGTCAATTTGGCAGGTGTTACATTCACTTTGACACCTGAAACTATAGCTGAAGCAACAGGTATTCCGAATGTGGGTGAACAGTGGAACAAAGGACAGCTTGTGGAGAAAGAATATTATGAGCCTTATATCAAGGCTAGCTATTAGAAGTAGATCAGTAGGGTTTTCCTTTTCAGATACCTACAGGACACATGTGCTCCACTCATGAAGCTAATTATCAAATACGTCCTGTGAAGGGAGATTTTCTCGCTTATACACCTACCATATTAGATTATTGATGCATTTCACTAGGGTGAGGATGATGAAACTCCCCTATTTCATATGTAGAAATATTGAGAAAATGACCACATTAGTGAAAAGAAAACCTCCTCATAGACAACACAACAACATTTATCACTTTTCATTGATCAAGATCATGGTTTTGCATCAACTGAGCTTACTGAATGTTTCATGGGATGATTTCATTTCACATGAGGTTTTCACAAGCCCTCAAGTGACCCCATCAGTTTTTCATGAGGCAACAGGGCCTTCACATCAGCAAGAAGTTCATGAGACTCAAACAACCAATGTACCAGTATTTGCCACTTTCCAAAAGGGCACAAGGAGGCTATTTGCAGCTGCAAAATGAGTACTATCTCCACCTAAGGTGGAAGGGGTCTCGTTTCCTTCATTAGATCATAGGCAAATGCCATCTTCACCCGGGGTGAAAGGGGCTTTGCCTTCTTCTTCAGCAAAGTAGGTACAAGACATAGGGAAATAACTAGTGCATGAGGAAGGGCCTTCTGAAGATCAAGAGAGAGATTTCATTTTGATTCAGGAGGATGATGTGGATTTGGGCCCCCAAAGCTCAAGACTGAAAGAGATCATCAAAGAGAAAGAATCTGACATTCATGCCTTAGCTCTTAACCTTGAAAGGGCTAAGTGGATCATAAATTACCTTGAGCAAAGGAACAAGTAGTTGGAGGATCAGCAGATGATCATAGAGTTGTGAACTATAAGGGAAAACCAGCAAGCGGCAAAGAGGAGGAAAGTAAAATTGACACCGCTTGAGCAAGAGATTGATGCCGACCGGGAATCTTGGCTAGATAGGACAAATATGCACTTGGAGAAGCTGTTGGAGAAGGCCAACAAAGAGAAAAAGATGTTGAGGCACATGGCCTATCACTATTTGGCAAGAAACAAGATTTGCAAAGCGAGAATAAGGAGCTTAAAAGCCAAGTTGAGGAAAACTTTGAGGAGGAAGAAAGACCAAGATAGACTCAAAATCTTGGCTAAGGCTTCCTTAGCCCAACATAGCACTTGATGCAGGTCACTTAGCCCAAATTTCAAGAAATTTGACACACTTTTTGTCAGTTTTGAATTTTTGAAGGAAAAAATAGGTTTTTCTACCTGGTGCATAGCGCCACTCGATGCTCACTTTTGCTAGGGACCTCCTCTGGAGGAAAACTCTACATTTTTGGATTCCTCATGCAAAATTATGAATGCCCAGAAATTACTAGAAGGTTTTGTCAAGTTTTGAGCTTCCAAAAGGGTCAAAAACACCTCAGAAATGCCCTCTCTGCCCCTTTTTGGCCACACAGGAAGTAGTGTTGGGAGAACTCACTTTTGGAGGGGTAAATGGACACCAAATTCAGAAATTTCACTTGTTCTGGAAAGCAGACAGACAGAAATTTCAAACAAGCCTACTTGGAGAAAATTTGGTGCACGGGAAGGCTTCCAAAATCAGCTGCAAAAAAGTATTATGCACATGGAAAGTGGCGCAGCGCACAGATGGAAAATTGCTATTTTTGCCAAAAAACTCTGTTTTTCGCCTAGTTTTATCTCAGTTTGACTTTTTTCTCTCTCATGGTCAAACTCATGATCTAAATTAATGTAAATTGATGGAATTTGATGTAAAAATGTTGAAAATTCACTCATGGAGGTAGATACATCATGAAAAGGTAGTTTTGAAACTAAATGAATCAATTTCCTAGGTTTTAGAGGCAAGTTGTTCCACTGCCTACTTTTCAGTTCTTAGTTTAGATCTTGTTGAAACAGCTCCTAAACTCATGAATTCGACCCCTAAAGCCTAGCATGAGTTTTTTGTTGCCTATATCTAGTAATTTTTCAGTCATTTGTCAAGGTTGGACTCTTGTGAAAGCTTTGAGCATCATTGTACATTCATCTCTACAGTTTGGTAAAGGAATAGACCAGGGTTTGCATCATTTTGTAGGATTCTTGTGGCAAGTTGATTGGGTATTGTTTTTTCTTCTGTAATTCAAGTTTACATGTGTTTATGTATGCCATTATCGCTCTCTTTTCAGCTGAACTAAATGAATCAAGGATAAAGGTAGAAATCATTGATGATGTAGTGCTCTACCTAGGGTTTGTTTAATTTTTCATGTTTTCAACTATTTGAAGAGGATTCCTAAGACTCTCATGCCCTCTCCAACTCCTCACCAGTCTTAAGACTCTCCATCTCACTCAATTTAAAATACTAAAGCATTTGCCTACCTCGCCCCACAAAAACCTCTGCAAGACTGAGTCCATTCCCCGAATCCAAATTTTCCTTTCACATTTGAGCCAACAAACCAACATAAAACTCAATCAAAATCCTCTGAGCATATACCTAGCCTAAAATTAGTCTTTACATCAGTCATCTCAAGCCTCATTTGCTATATTTTCCTGAGATTGACAAGGAGAGATCCCTCTCCCGACCTGGTAGGGCTAGCTACCAGGTTAAGCGTGGTTTGATGTTACCCTCGATCCTGCCTTTCTTAGCCTGAGGTAGATTTAGGCCCTAACACAACCATATATACTACTTATGATTTTAATGAGGTTATAAAGAGCTACTTCCTTTCTATCAAGTTTGCTACATCCATGTGAACTTTTACTTCAGTTACCCTTTCAAGCTTCTATAATCATATGCTTCTAATATGATGCCAACTCCTAATATGATGCATCCTATCATACTTACAATTATGTCTACCGTGTTAGCTATATTTCACAAAAACTGAAAAGAACTAAGTGAAGGAGATTATCTTAGTCATAGTAGATATCTTTCACTTCCTCCTCCTTTGATTTCTTCTTCTCAAGTTCTTCCATTTCTTCAGTTACATAGGATTCATTCCTTTCTTTCCTTTTTTGTTGTCCCTCTTGAGTTTCAGATAATCTCTCTTGAAATTCCCATATTCTTGACAACCATAGCATTGGATCTTTGACATATCAATATTCTTCTTTTTCCGACCAAACTTTCCAAACTTTCCTTTTCTCGTAGCCATGGTAGAAAATGCTTGAACTTGTTCGCTTGGTCCATCATTTTTTTCCTTCTACCTAGTTTATTTGATTTTACATAATGACCATAGTTCACTAAATGGGGTGGCTTCCTTATTTTCCATAGATGCTTGATACAAAGTTTCCCCATTCATTGGGTAGTGCATTGAGCACCACAGTGGTCATCTCTTTGTCAAACATTTTTCCCCCATCTCTTGCAGTTGGTCTCATATTTGTGACACCCTCATAAGATATGAGGCTATCCCTTCTTCATTTGATACCTTCATTTTATATAGCTCAATTCTCAAAGATATTACTTCTCCAACAGTGCTTACGGAGAACAATTTTACCATCTTATCATATATGTCTTTTGACTTTTCCAATTTTGCTACATAAGGGATGAGAGAATCCTTGATTTATTCTATAAGGATTATTTTAGCCCTTATTTCCCCCTTCATATAATTTTTTAGAGCCTAAGATTCTTCTTTTGGTGGTTCAGTGATTGAATCCTTAACATGTCGAATGACTTCATTTTCGATGACGATCAAATATGTCCTCTTCTTCCATGTAAGGAAATTTGATGACCCAACCAATTTATTGCTCTCCTTGTAAAATGAAGTCATTTTGATAGTAAATTCAATCATAGATATAAGGATACTTACTTGGAAAATGAAGATGCTCCTTTGATGGTGATACTTCAACTTGATTCCTTCTTGATTTTGATGATGATGTTTTCTTCCTTGGAAATGACAATTACTTCTTCTAGAGATGTCCTTCTTCAAATATGTTTGTGATGTGATCCTTTCTTTTTAGAGAGGGAGATCACCTTGATTCTTTTGATGATGATGGAAATCCTTCTTCTTTGATGTAGAGACTTCAAGATGCTTCAATGTGTAATTCTTCTTTCTTTGAGTGGAGGTGGGTCCTTGACATGATTATTGTAAGATGTGTGAACTTCTCAAGAACACTTTAAGTGTGGAACCCTTCTTGATGGTTCGATGTTTTCTTTGATGCCTTAAACTTTATTGATACTCCTCTTTATGGTTCTTCTACAAGCTTCCTTTCCTTTCCTTGTCACCTTAGCTCTGATAACATGTTGAGAAATCTAGGGCAACTAGATAAGGTGATTTCTCTTACTTTGGTAACTACTTGCGATGTATTTTAAAATTAACTTGATTAACTTCTTCTTTCACTTATTATTACGTTATTATCATCAAACAGCCACCAAAACAAAAAGAACAATGAGACAAGAGGACACAGGATATAAGTTATCAATCAGGGCCAAAACATCTCCTCTCGAGAGGAAAACCCACAAGAACTATTCTCTTCTTATAGAACTTCAAATGACGAATTCCAAGACCTATGACCCTTGACCAAGAGCCCTCCAAGACCAAGTCAAACTCTCCTTTGAATAAATTTATTTTAGAAAATTCAACCCAAGTCAATCCAACTTCACAACTACTACAATTATTTGCTTTGACCTCAACTTCGGATCCGTAGGTGGAACTACAATTTTCGGCTCCTATAGAAACCATTGTTTCTACAATTGTGGGAGAATATGGTGTTTTTACCCTCCTTTTCTCCTTCGCTTGGGTTGGCTTCTTCTCCTAATAAAATTGACTTGTAATGGAAACTTCCTTAGAGACAAATCTTGGCATCCTTGAGTGACTGTAATTCGATACTTCTAAAAAAAAAGGTAGCCCTAAATATCTCTCATGTGTGAGGTGTAGGTGGCCCAAAATAGTCCCAAAATTTTGGTCTTCCTTATTCTTCTCTTCTCTATCTAAGAGGCTCTTTATTCTTCCTTTTTCACACTTCTTTATTGCTCTTAGATGCTTGATTGATGCTCTCTTGAATGAGGATGAATTCTCCAATATATAGGCATCATTGAGTGCCCTAATAGGCTAACTTGTCCTTCTATATAGGTCAACTTGTGTTGAAAAGTGTGCAACAAGAAATGCTAAATTTAGGAAGTGCTAAAAATAGAACTGCTAAAGATAGCACTTCTAAAAATAGCAGTTTGGCCAATGAGCTTTTTGGCCACCTTGAGTGAGAGCTGAAACTGCTAAAATAGCATTTTTGGGTCCCTTCCTATTTATAGCAGTCCCTGGTCTATCTATAGGAAGTAAATTTGAATTTGGTCTTACCAGCAGTTTGGAATATTAATTAATTAATTCTCCATGAGTTAATTAGTTAAGGAAAAGCAAACTTGAAGTCTTTGTGAGAACATGCAATTATTTCTCCACTAATTGGGGAATGTGTCCTTGATTTGCTCCACTAATTGAGGAGTTAAGGATGAGTTCTATATTGAGAGGATCAGTTGACTTAGTTTAACTTAGTCAAGTTCAATTAAATTAATTTAACAAGTTGTTAAATTAATGAGATATAGTTTGTTGATGCTTGCATGCAAGTGACAACTATTATTTTCAGATAACTTTGTATTCACTGATGGATAACTGATGCATGTCAGTTCTGTCAGAGACCCAATTGAGATTAGATGGTGGCATAGTGTACTATCAGATGTTAGGATATTTCTAGTAAGTATTCCTTGCATGCAGGAGGAACTTGAGTCCTCAAGTATTGCGTAGTTGGACCTAAGGTTGACAGCAGGTACGATTAGGCCAATTTACATGCGTTTTGTAATTAGACCCCAATCAAAACTGCGTAAGGAAATAGGGGCTTGGACCTGAGGTGCAGCCTTTATATACAGGGCTAGGTAGTCCATGAGCTTCATCGTCAGAGTACAAAGAGAGTGGGAGAGCTTTTGAGCTGATTCTTTTTGTATGTTGTTGTGCATTTCCACTTGATTGATAATACAGTGTTGGGGTTTTATGTTGGTGCTTTCCTCAGTGATATATTATGTGTTATGTGTGATTGATTCCTTCTTATCAGTTATATGTGTTCATGCTTGATGTTGCTCATGGTTGATTAGTTTTTGCAAAGTTTATGGTAGATGTAGATCTAGTATTATGCTTTAGTACATTGCATATATCAGTTTGATCTGCAGGTGAAATTTCTACATGATAGCAGTGAGCTAGCTGATTTGTAGATAAAATTCTACAACCTGCTCCTTTGAAGGCTAACTTGTTCTTTTCACTATGACGAGGTCTTGAAGGGTCTTTTAAATATAGATTTGCCTCAAATAATTTGTATTTACAATATGTAACATGCCCAAGAGGGTCTTCCATATATGAAAATGACTAATTGACTTGTACACTCAATGGCAAGCCCTAAAAGCACTCAATGGGTGCTTGGCTTATAAAAATAAATAACCTTAAGCATGAAACCCATGCCTCAATAATAATAATAATAATAATTTTATTTTTATCTTTATATTAAATCATGATTACATATTTCATTATGAAGACTGAACCTAGTTACATATTTCAACACATAGGATATGCGAGGAAGATTCTCATGGATGCTTGGTAGTGGCTTATGGGTCCTAGTTATGTTAGGGAATATGTAACTAGGTGTGACCCTAGTCACATAGTGGAATACCTTGATTCCATATGGAGTGTAGGCTAAGACGAGTCATCGCACTAATATAATGACATATATGTGTGTTATTTAAAGAACATGAATAAAGAGCTCATGCTTTATTCAATTCAATATTAACAAGGAATAGGAACATGATGGGGTAGATTCAAGTGGCTTTGAAGCCTACCAGGCATCATCACTGGGAAACATGTGGATTTGTAGTAGCTAACCTGGAAAAATTAAGGAATTTTTTTAAGGCCCATATCTTACATATGTTGCTAGAGCTTAGATTTGGATATTTTATCATAAAAAATATCTTAATGATTAGAAGACATTGGTATCCTCAAAATTGGGGTTTGAAGTGAATCAAAGAAGTAAAAAAATTATGACCCCCACCTCCTTATAGTGACCTAGGGCTTTTGGGTGTGTTAAAAAAAGATTGTGCTAAAGAATTTGTTCTTCTTGTTTTTGAGAAAAGAATTATGAAGGAGAAGGAAATAAGTTGAAGATGAATGAAACCTTAAAAGAATGTAGTGCAAGCAATGCCAACAACTACAACAATTATTGAATCCTACAAGGAAGTGTTTCAAGAGCCTCGGGGATTACCATTGAACCAAGTGATTAAGGATGATATTCGGTAGTTGTTGGAGTCATCATTACCTAACATTGGGCTCTATAGGAAGTCAATCATTGAAGTATATGAAGTGAAGAATTGATTGTGACAATTGTTGGAGTAGGGAGTCATTAGACCTAGTATGTTACCATGTTTCTCATCCATCATCATGGTACTCAAGAAGGATGAAAGTTGGAGAATGTGCATTGACTATTGTTCCCTATACAAAATCACCATCAATAATAGATATCCTCTATCAAGAAATGATGGCTTGTTGGATAAATTGCAACAAGCCAAATTCTTTACCAAGTTATACCTTAAATTAGGTTACTATCAAGTGGGGATCAAATCAGAAGATGTGTGGAAGACAATGTCCAAAATAAGACAAGGTTTATACGAAATGATTAGTAATGGATTTTAGTTTATGTATGCACATGCAACTTTTATGAGACTTATGAATGGTGTGCTACACCCTTTTATTGAATTTTTTGTAATAGTATATCTAGATGGCATACTACTATTTAGCGATCTGTGGCAACAAAACTTCTTGCATGTGATTTAGGTGCTACATATCTTAAGGAAGAATTGGATGATTGCTAATTTGTAGAAATGTGAGTTCAAGAAGATGTCCTTGGAATTTTAGACATATTATTGGTGGAGGAGAATTACGAGTGTATTTAGAAAATATTGCAATAATCAAATAATGACCTCTTCCTTGCATTGTAATAGAGGTTAGGATTTTCATGGGAGTAACACAATACTTGAGGAAACTCATTATAAATTGTTCATAGTGGTAGCACCATTGCATGTCATGGCCACCAAAGGAAAGATCTTTCATTGAGGTGATCCATAACAAATAGTATTTGAAGACTTTAACAAGAACATTAGTGATGCTCCAGCCTTACGTTGGGTATGTGTTATATTCTTTCCACGATTAGCCCCATGTGTTGTTACGTTGTTTCAGGCACAGTGTGGGGGGCGGGGGGGGAATAGCTCCCCTTACCGAGGGGTAGTAGTGCCCATACACAAGGTCTAGGGCAATGCCCCACAAATTATTTTTATATAGACCCAATAATAGTTGGGCAAACCCAAAGATGGTGGGTGGACCTACCCACGATCTTTTGCATTATTTTTGAAAATGGTTTTGGGCATGATATTTTTTTTCCCATGGTATGTTGTAGATCCAGTCAAGGGAACTACAATTATGTTCTAATTTAGGTTTAATGGATTGGGGTCTATGAATACTTAAACATGTATATATATGTATTGTAACATTGAAAGGAATATAATGAAAAATCAATCTGGTATTTAGGAGAAAATCTCTATGTATATATTTTTTATGTTCTCCCAGTGTATATTTTTCTGTTTTAAGAATCTAGTTGCAGGTAATTTCTATATAGGGTTAAAACCTACATCTTATCCATGTCAAATTTTCAATGAAATTTTAAGCTAGAGAATGATACTAGTGGGTGTGCATTAGGAGTAGTACTCTCTACCCCACAAACAAACAAACAAACAAAAAAACACTCATTGCAATTGTACGAGTGGTAAAGAAATGGAAGCACTATATTGTGGGAAAGGAGACCATCATACTTGTGGATCATCAAACCCTTTTATACCTATAATGTTAGAGCAAGATGCAACAATAAGGCATTACAAATGGTTATGTTTCTTGCAACAATTTCATCTATTGATCAAGTTTAGGAAGGGAACCATAAATAAGCTAGTAGACATGTTTTCTCAATCACTACTGAAGAATATTGCAACAATTGGAATGATAATATAGCTTGAGCCTTTCATTCTTCAGCTATGGAGTGAATATTATGTGGGAGATGAAGATTTTAGAGGAGTACACAAGCAATTGAATGAGAGCTTGATAAATACCATGGAAGGAAATGAATACCACCTTTAAGATGGGCTTCTATATGAGCTAGACAAGATATGCATACCTCGAGACATAATAATTTAGTTGATGATAGAATATTTTTTGTGAACTTTTTTGTGATAAAAACAACAGAAAATTTGAAAAAGTATGTTTATCAGCCAAATATGTTAGAGCAAGTGAAGATTTTTTCTAAAGTTTGTGTTCTTTGTAGCATTAGCAAGTCAAGAAACCAAAAAATTGGCCTATATGTGACAATACCAATTCTAAGTAGACGATGGGAGATTATCACCATAGACTAGTTAGAGGTTTGCATGTAATTTATAGAAGCTATGCATACCTTTTTTTAATCGATGGATTGCTTCAGCAAGATGTGTGTACTCATTTTGTGTAAGAGATGATATCTTTTTTTTTTAACAGAAACGGTTATGTGACTTTCATTAACTATCTGGAAAAATACCATAAATTCGGTTACAAGAGTTGAGACTGGTTTCTTGGTATTTCTCCAACCAGTTAAGCATGCCACAAACGCTTGTGAATCACGTCTTTTTACAGTTTTTCACATGGACATTTTCGGCTGAATTCCCAAGCTTATGAATACAAACAAACTGCTTTAGCAAAAGACGAAAAAACATAGAGATTTTTAGGGAATTGGATCCCAAGAGATTTCATTATCTCTGAGAATAGTTACAGTGTCTAACTGGGCTACCTTATTCGCTTCTACATCTGCTTCCTTATCATTAATTCTCAGGATATGGAAGAATTCCAGTCTTAGGAGCTTGGTCATGCCTTTAATTCTTGAAATTTTCCTTGCAAGTCGAAGGTCTGCCAGATTTGTATTGGCCACCATTGCATTGATGATGACTTGGGAACCTCCGAAAACAATTGCTTCTGTGTGCCCCAGATCTTTAAGCATTTTGATCCCTTGGAATAGAGCCATGACTTCAGCTTGGATGCTTGTGGTGTGGCCCAGACCCCATTCAAACCTGTGGGTGGAAGATTCTTTTGAATTTATAATTACGCCTCCTGCTCCAGCCAATCCTGGATTTCCCTTGGCTGCCCCGTCGAAGAACAGAGAGGGGACTGTTTGATTGAACAACCAAGCTTGGAATTCTTCCTCATTTTTCCTTATTTGCCAGACTTTGAGATGTATGGGCGATATTTTCGATTTTTGGAAATTTAGATTGAGTGTTGCTCCGAACTCAATGTCATGTTGGCTTAGATTTGTGTCATCATTTTTATCTCTCAGCCACTCATTTAGCTGACCTTTAACTATATTTTCAACTAGCTTGTAGTTCTATCCCTTATCCCTGAATATCCTTCTATTCCTCTCCAACCAGATTTGCCAGCTAATAAATTTGGGCAGTGCGATCCATGTTGATTTGACAATCTTGTTTTTTGGGCCTGGGCCTGGATATCTGGCCAGCCACCCAGAAAACAAATCTGGGACTGAGTGGGGGAAGATGAGCATAGATTTTGATGTTCCAAGGAGCTCCTGCCAAACTAGACCTGTAAATTTGCATTCCATTGAAAGGTGAACAATGGATTCTAGATTTTCTTTACATAGAGTGCATCTTGATGGTCCTAGAAATCCCCTTTTCTGAAGCCTATCATCTATTAGGATTTTTTGGTGGCACAGCAGCCAGCAGAAAAAATCAATATTTGGAATGGTGGAGAAATTCCAGATACCAATCCAAGGCGTCGGGTTAGGAGGAACGTGGGGTCTCTCCATGCTTTCAACATAGCACTAAGCCACCGAGTACCCACTCTGCTTCGTTCCCCAGCCTTTAGAGTCTTTCCTTCTTGCATGAAGAGGAGCAACTCCATGTAACATCTGTAGCAGTGTTTCATAGTCTAGCAGCCACGCAGATGGCACATTTATCGTTTTCCAACCAGCCCAGTTGTCTCCACGCCAAGTTGATATGTCCCAAAGCATTTTAATGTTTGCTTCTTCCATCCACACCTTCATCTCATTCCTAAGGCTCGAGTTCACTAGAGGAGGCCTGTTCATAATGCTGTCCTCCCAAATTCTGACACATTTGTCATTTCTAGGTATCCAATAAGCATTATCTCTTATAAGCGACCCAACTCTAAAAAATAAATTGCTGAGAGGGGATCAAATATGGTCTTTGGGCTGCTCCAGGCATTGGAGCCTCTGGCCTCTGAAATATTTCCTCCACATCGCCAGCTGAACCCATCCTGGCTTTGGCGATATGATCTTCCAAATCAATTTGGCTCCCATTGCTAAATTCTGAGTGTTTAGATTTTTAAAATTTAGACCTCCCTCCTGTAGCGGCCTGGAGACTGTTTCCCAGTTTACTAAGGAGAGTCTCTTCTCATTATTCTTGCCTCCTTTCCAAAGAAATTTTCTAATAGTTCCTCCATATTTTTTATAATTCCCATTGGCGCCAAAAGAACAGAGAAATTAAAGAGTGGCAGGCTGCTTAATACAGATTTGATAAGCATTGATTTCCTGGCAATGTTGAGCCAAGATGACCCCCAAGCCTGCATTTTTGTTTTGAATTTTTCTATCTGTGGGAGCCAATCCTTGCTTATAGCCCACTTATGAAAGATGGGCAGCCAAGGTACTTAAAGGAGGTCCAAGATACTGAAGCTGCAAAGCCTAGGCATCTAGCTATGGAACTTGCAGCAGCAACTGAAATATTCCAGCAATAAACATGGCACTTACCCCTGTTCAGTTCACTGCTCGATGCTTGGCAATAGTCTTCCAGCACTTCTTTGAATTTACTTGCCGACAGATGAGATGCAACCCCAAGAAGTAGAGTATCATCTGCAAAGAGAGCGTGATTGATGGTTTTGATCCCCCTTGCTATGCACAGTCCAACAATCTCTTGATCTTGTTGTTTCTTGTTTAAGTGAAAACTAAGGACAGAGGCCTACAACACAAAGAGGAGAGGTGACAGAGGGCACCCCTACCTCAGTCCTCTAGATGATTTAAAGAAATCGGCAGCCCTGCCATTCACTGAAGGTGTAATCAAGGGTTTGGAAATACAAGCTTTGATCCACTTGATGAATTTTTGACCAAAATCAATTTTGTGCATTACATCAAACAGAAATCTATGTCTTACACGATCAAATGCATTAGCTAGATCGAGTTTAATAACCCTACCTTTTTCTTTTCGACAAAGACTGGAGTGGATCGCCTCTTGGACCAAAATGAAATTGTCTACCAACTGCCTGCCCTGTAGAAAGTTGCCTTGATTCTCCGGGATGACTTTAGGGAGGATTTTCCTCAATCTGTTTGCTATAACCTTGGTGATCACTTTGTATCCAATGTTACATAAGGATATAGGACGAAATCTATTGAAGGAATTAGCACCTTTTTCTTTAGGAATGAGGGCGAGGAATGTTGAGTTTCTGCAGCCTCTAATCTTTTGGTATTCTTGAGACTTTTGGATCATTTTCATAAACTCCTTCTCAACTATCTGCCAACACGTTTTAAGAAATATGGGCATGAATCCATCTGGACCCGAGGTTTTATCAGGCTCCATTGCAAAGAGAGCTTCTTTAACTTCATTTGTAGTGATTTTATCTTCGAGAACCTGATTCATTTTTGTAGTGATGAGCTTGGGGACTACGTCTATCAGATTGTTGTTCAGGCTGGTCTCCACGTCTTCGGAATACATCTTCTCAAAATGTTTTGACGCTGCCCTCTTGATGCTGACAAAGTCTTTTAGCGTGATGTTATCATTTTTAATTTTTGATATAGAGTTTCAACATTTTCTAGCTTAAGCCTGCTTGTGGAAAAAGGAGGAATTTCGATCTCTAGCCTTGAGCCATAAGCTCCTTGACTTGAGCCTCCAAAATTCTTCTTCTGCCAGACAAGCCCTATGGGATTTTTACTGCAGTTGATATTCCTTTTCTAGCTATTCTTTGGTGATTTCGGCTACTTCCAGATGGAGGTGATGGTTTTCCAGGTCGTTTTGAATTTTTTCTTGTCCACTGAGGGATTGGGCAAGGTCTTTACCCATCCTTTCAGCATCATTTTAACTCTACGAAGTTTTTCCTCCCATAGAAAGAATGGAGAGCCCTTGACTGGCTCTTTCCAGCAATCTCTGATCTTTTGCAAGAAATCTATCTCTTTGGTCCATAGAGAGCTAAATCTGAAAGGTATAGGTCCTAGATCCTTAGTAGATCTCAGTTCTAGACTGATAGGTTTGTGATCTGAGACACTACTATGAAGAATACGCATTCTAGCCTCTAGACATAGAAGAAGGAAGCAGCTTTGAACAAGAAATCGATCAAGTCTTGCCGTGATATGTCCCGGTCCCACTCTCTTGTTTGACCAGGTGAACGTGCCTGTGACTGGTTTTATATCTAACAGATCCCAATCTTGCATGAGGTCTTCCGCCCATTCTCTTGCTGGATCCCTGACTATGCTTCCTCCTCTCTTTTTTTATGCGAGGAGGGTGAGATTTAGATCTCCAACTATAATTATATTTTCCAAATTTTCTAGATCTGCTAGACTTTTGATGGAGTCTTGTAGAAATTTTGAATAGTAAACACATATTCAATGGAGATTATCCTGATCATGTACTATTGCGGAATACATACACAATAGATAAGCTTCTCTACGTTGATCATCAATATAGTAGCATCAATAACAATAAAACATCAAGAGCATGCACACATTAACACAGTATGTAACCCAGGGAAAGCTTACAGCTGAAAACCCCACACTATATGTATATTAATGATTGAGAACATGTAACATTACAATAGTCAATACTTCTCACAAGTATCCAGCACTATCTCCACATGTTACAGACAATACAGCTCAGATCTAATCTCCAAATCTCCCCCGCTGCTTGCCTGCCTCCACTGCTCAATACCTGCTCAAGAATGGATGAGAATGGTTGAACCAAACTCGTATTTACCTCAAAAGAATCACTCACAGTGGGAATCACGTGAGCAGAGGCTATAATCACTTGGTATTGGCCAATTCTCATTGGCATAACTCAATCCCATTGATTGTGCAAATCCTCATGCACCTATAGTCACAACTGATAGCAATATGATTCTCTAACACCTGTCCCTGCTGAACTGAACATGCACTGACATGCCACTGAGTTAACTGATGTATTCATTAGTTGTATTATGAGTTAATAACTTGTGAATTAATTAATAACTAATTCACCCAACTCATCTCTAGTCTATTCGCCAGTTAGACTAAATACAACCAGTTTAACAAAGCTAAACTGAACACAACTCCATCAACTGCACCTCCAGTCCACTAAACTCAACTCACTTGAGTTCTAACTGAAGTCCTGCATGCAACAACTCAACTGACTCATAAGAAAAGCATATTTCCTTCTGACAGCTACATGTGGCACATCCGTAGCTCATCCTGAAGTGCTCCAAGAGAATAAGACAAAGTTTATAGTCTAAATATTATTATGAGCTAATAATATTTGACTGTTCTATATTTAGGCTGAGCAGTCACTCCGCTGTGTCTAAAAACATAAGTCCATATATTTTTGCCAACTTGACCAGTCATCCATAAATAGCATCCTACAACTCATAGACATGATCCATATGTCTAAAAATAGACATAGTCTAAAAATAGACTTTGCGCCATAATGTGCCTGCAGGCCCACTTAGTGAAGGCGACTCTTTTCACTAAGCTCCATCATCTTGTTGCAATCTCAACACTCCCTCTTAACAAGATATGGATTATCAGCAACCCCTATCCTACCTCGGTGGTATTCGAATTTGCTCCTGGTGAGAGCCTTCATCAGAATATCAACATCCTGATCCTCCGTTGGAATGTATGAAAGTAACATGATCCTCCGCTACACACAATCTCTGATATGATGGTACCTAATGTCAATGTGTTTAGATCTATCATGAAATACAGGATTAGCTGAGAGTTTAACGCAACTCTGGTTATCACAGTAAATCACAGTAGGCTCTAAATGAGAACCGAACAAACCAACCAGAATCTTCCTCATCCATATAGCCTCGCATGCAGCCAAACTTGCTGCCATATACTCGGCCTCTGCTGAACTAAGTGCCACAGATCTCTGCTTCCTGCTGTACCAAGAAACTGTTGTTGATCTAATATTGAAGACCCCTCCTTATGTGCTCTTTCTGTATGTTAGGCTTCCTACCCAATCTGCATCTGTGAAGCCACATAACTTCACCTCATCCTCTTGTCTGCACCACAATCCATATCCGGATGTGCCTCTCAAATAACACAATACATGCTTGCCCGCCTTCCAGAAGAGCTTGGTAGGCTTAACCATATAGCTTGTGAAAGCTGGTTAACTGCATAGCATATATCAGGTCGTGTATTGACCAAATACATCAGTGACCCCACCAACTGTCGATAAACAGTGGCATCCACTTATTCTCCCGAAGTGGCATCCTCCTTCCTCCAACCTCCAGGAAGAGGAGTATCAACAGGCTTGCAGCCATGCATGTTGAACTTCTCCAGTATCTCCTAAGCATACTTACCCTAAGAAACAAACAATCCACCATTGCGCTGCCATATTTCCAATCCTAGGAAATAGTGAAGGAGGCCCAAGTCCTTCATCTCAAACTCCTTAGCAAGATCATCCTTGCATGAAAGTATCAACAGTTCATCACCCGTTAGAATCAAATCATCTACATACAGTACAATGATAAGCAACTTACCCTCCACCACAATCTGGGATAGGTTAGGATCCGCCTCGCTCTTGGAGAATCCAAGTCCGGTGAAATAATTGTTTATCCGTGTGTACCAAGCACGTGGTGCTTGCTTCAACCCATACAGCACTCCCTTGAGCCTGCACACATGTGACTCGCTGCTGAAGACCTCAAATCCTTCAGGCTGCTCAATGTACACCTCCTCCTCAATGACTCCGTTGAGGAACACAGTCTTCACATCCATCTGATGAATGTGCCTTCCCATCTGTGTTAAGAGAGCAAGAATCGTCCGTATGGAAGAATACCTTGCGATAGGTGCAAAGGTCTCCTCATAATCAATCCCCTCTATCTGTGAAAAGCCTCGGGCAACAAATCTTGCCTTGTACTTCTCCACACTCCCATCAGTTGCCTGCTTAACTTTATAGATCCATCTCGAACCCACCACTGATTTCCCTTCCGGTCTAGGAACAATCTCCCATGCACTGTTTTTGACAATGGAATCATACTCTTCCACCATGGCGTCTACCCATGCGGGATCCTCCAAAGCTTCCTCGAAAGAGGATGGCTCAGTCACAACATACTTGCTCATAAGAGCCATGTATCCAGTGTACCAATCAGGTGACTGTCTCTGTCTACGTTGGGTTGTAGATGGTCCTACAACTTTCTCTGCATCTTGAGCCAGTCGCTTAGCTTCTGTCAAGTGCTTTCGCCCTCTGATGGTTGGCGCTGCTTGAGTGGTCTCTTCCACTCCATGAACCTTGTCCTGTGGTTGATCCACATCCTGAAGCTCATCCTTAGGAACTAATAGCTCCTCATCTGCATGAAAGTGTAGCTCCCTCTCAAGCGAACACTTCATGGATTTCTCCTCCTGAAATTTTATATCCCATCGCACAACAGTTTTACCATTGTCTGGCAAATACACACGATAGTTGTGGGGTGTATCAGCATACCCCACAAATATCCCAACCTCTGTGGTCAGCTCCAACTTCTTCCTGGCATCCTTCGTCACATGCATGTAAACATTAGCACCAAAAATCCTCAAATGAGAAAGATCGGGATTCTTACCAGAATAAGCCTCCTTGGGTGTACTCATGCCAAGTATCTTATGAGGACAATGGTTCTGCACATAAACTGATGTATTGCATGCTTCCGCCCACAAGTGAAGGGGTAGGCCCTAATCGTGCAACATTGCCTGTGCAGCACCCACGATCGTTATGTTCTTCCGCTCAGCTATCCCATTCTGTTGTGGGTTATGGGGAGCTATGAGCTCTCTTTGAATCCCTTCTACCTTGCAGAAATCCTTGAACTCATCCGAGATGTATTCACCACCATTATCGCTCCTAAGAGCCTTCACCTTCTTCCCCGACTCCTTCTCAACCAGTGCTTTGAATTCACAGAAATTTGAATATGTCTCGCTCTTCTTCTGCATGAAGAAGATCCAGCACTTACGAGAGAAATCATCAACAAAAATCACATAATACCTGTGTTTTGCTGTCGAAGCAACTGAGAAAGGTCCACACACGTCTGTGTGAATTCTCTCAAGGATCGTCGTGGCACGACTATCCTTCTCGTGAAAGGTGGCTTTCACAAACTTCCCCAAAGTACACCCCTTGCACTAATCTGACTGCGCAAATGTGCCTTTAGGAAGCCTTGTAGTGATCTGCTGCAGTATCTTCAAGGCTCCATGGTGAAGGTGACCCAATATTCTGTGCCACAACTCGCCATCATCCTGGCTCACCAATCCTTCTGCCTTGCCTTCCATTGTTGCGAATCCATCTACATGCAACTGATAAAGGTTACTTACTCGAACCCCTATCTTTCAGGTCTCACCAGTTGTTTTACTGCGCAAGAAAGCTTTTCCCTTGCTGAAAACAACATCATACCCCTTGTCTTCTAACATCGCCACAGAGATAAGATTCTTCTTCAATCCTGGAACATGCATGACTTCCTTCAATACAAAGGGTTTACCAAAATCCCTCTCAAAGGAAATGGTACCGATATCGGTTGCACTGTATCTACCATCATCGCCCATCTCGATGTGCACTCCAAGATCTTTGTCCTCCAGATCAGAGAACAAATCTCTATCTCCCCTCATGTGAAAAGACGCACCACTGTCCAAGAACCACATTGATCCCATCACACTTGAAACCAAGCATGCGATCAATGAAAAATCAAGCTCAAACTGAGAAGCTAAGGCCTCTACCCCTGCAGATCCAGCAACTTGCTTGTTCTTCTTCTTCTGCCGACAATTTGTGGCATAGTGTCCATGCTGGTGACAGTGAAAACACTTCACCTTGGACATATCCTGCTTCTTGCCTTTCGCACCAGACTGAGAAGCTTCCTTGCTCTTCCCTTTCTTTGCTTTGGCAGCCAAAGCACAATTCTCTTCATCAGCTCCCTTTGACGAAGATCCGTCCCTGGTACTCCGCCTGATCTCCTCCTGCACAAGATCTGACCATAGTCTTTCCCATCCTGGCAACTTCTCCCGACCATTGACAGAGTCCTGATAGGAATGCCAACTCTTCGGAAGACCAAGGAGAGCCAAGCTCACCACGTCCTC